>PVJA010018016.1:8824-19147 GCA_004027025.1 Myocastor coypus | reverse complement strand
AAAATATTCTTAGAAGGTATCTCATGAATACATTCTTCTTTTGCCCAAAAGAATGTTTCTCACAATTGGCACAATTCATAGTAGGGATAGAGAAAAATAACATTAACAAACTTGAATAGAAAAGTCAAGTCTCAACCATTCCCTCAGCAATGGTTGAGAGTTATCAAATTTATTTAAAATAATAACAAAGCTGGGTATGGTGCTTCAAGCCAATAATCCCAGCACCAAAAAGGCTAAGGCAGGACGGCCACAAGTTCAAGGCCAACCTAAATTAAGAACCAAAGTTGATAAAATAGAGTCTGTTTTCCATTCTTTAAAGGAAATTGAAGTTCAAATAAACTAAGGTGATAAACAGCAAGTATATATTTTGGAATATATTTAAACCTACTGTTCAAAATGATGGAAAAACAAATTTTAACGCTGAGTCATTTTCATCTAAAATATTATAGAGGGCTCTGTAGTATAGTAAAGCCATTGTCTAGTATGTGCAAAGTCCTGGGTCTGATCTCCAGCACTGCATGGGGAGAGAGGGATGACATATGGAGAACAAGTGTGCTATAGCTTATACCTAGATGTATCCCCCAAAGCCTCATGGGGTCATAAGTGTAGCTTTAAGGGCATGGCTGGATGGAGGATGTGTGGTGCTATAACTAAGGATGTGATGCTAAGGATTAAAGGTGTCCTGCCTGAACTGTGAGTGCTACCTGCATTAAAGGCAGCTAGCGTGGACCGAATAAAGAGTAGAAAAAGGGCTGCTACTGTCATTTGCACCCAGATGGTTAAAAAAGGAGGACTGGAGGACTGTAGCAAGTTTGAGGCCAGCCTGGGCTACACACTGAGACCTTGTCTCAAAAAAAAAAGAAAAAAGAAAAGAGAAAAACAAAAAAGTTTCAGATATAAACCACAACCTTTAGAGATCTATTATGTTTGGTATATACATCTGCATTTGCAAGAAATCCAACGTTAAAGAAATCTGATTCTTTTGTTGTTGTTGTCAAACCATTTCCCTCACATTTATCTGACCCCAGAACACAGTTACTTTTTCCCATGGTATCTACTGGAAACTTCAGGAGTAGCATTTTTGTGGTACACACATTTTGGGGGAAACTATTACTTTGGTTGAAAAAAGAGGTATAAAGGGTGTAAGTCATGAAAGATTTTTATCTTCATTAAGAAAAAAAAATCTTGATCTATGAAATATGCCACTGGTATCTACCTCTCCAAAGAACTTTAAATATGACTTATCCAACTTTTAATTCACACAAATATTTTCAGAAAAAGCATAGGACATCTATAGTGTGCAGATATAAAGCCAGATTAAAGTAGTAAGCAGCAACCATCTGGTCAAAAGAAACTCCTGGCACAGTATCTAAGATTTGATTCACCTTAAATAAATATAATGCTCAAAAACTAAAGAAGTCAAAGGCCTAATCAACTTCTTCAAGTGAGGTCAATGTGTTCTAATAATACATGGTCTAAAAAGGACTGGTGAGTGCAGCTAGCTAGTCTTTATTATTATATCATTATCATCAGCACTTGGAAAGGGCACATGTGGATATGTGGATGATTCTAGGTTCTTTTAAAGTGCACCCATAACTAGAATTCCTTTGGGAGGACGTTATTTCACACTCATATGAAGACCTGTCACTATCATAATTCTAATACTTAAAATTAGTATCACTTCAGCATAAAATAAATGCCTGACATCATATATTCACCAGTACTGCCCTCATTCACACCTTCCCAACTTGGGAGTTAACAAATACGTCTTGTAGTTGTCAGTACATAAAATATTTTATCCATTTTTCCCCACTCCCAGATTCCAAAGCCACCTTCAGAAAGTTTGTCCGAACTACTCTGGGCCATTATTTTCATCTCAGTTTCTGAACAATGTCAGTACTTTTAATTGTAGCACATTTCCAGCAATTCACTGTATACATCTTACCCTACCTAAACGCATAAAACTTAGTTCTTAACACGACCATAACTGCCTTGTGAATAGACATCTACATTTAAGTATCTCCCCTGACAGTGTGTAAGAGCTCACTAAGTACCTCTTGATTTAGACAACTAGGTTTACAAGTAACAGCAGCAGTTTTGGAGAATGTATTATATGCCACACTTGCTAAAAGGATATATAGATGATCTCAATTTTATAGAGGTAAGAGCTATAAATTTCTCCATCAAATAAAAGCAAACTGTGAAACTTTAAATGAATGGCAAAGAAAGGGTCTGAACCCAAGCAAAAGCTCAGAACTTCTAAATTCCAGCCCTCCAGTACCAACCTATAAAGAATTTCCATTTCACTAAACTAAAAGGTTCTGTTCCAACAAATAGAAACATTTTAACTAACATTAAAACTTTAAATAGGATAAATTAAGAGAGTGAGAATTTCATGCAGACATTTTTATAAAGTCTCAACAATAAAACAGAAAAAGCCTCCCATGTCCCTGTTTATGAATGTTATATTAAGGTATGGGTCACCATTTCATCAAGAAGTAGCTTACTTCAGTACAGCTTTGGTTTGCGTTTTTGAATAGGGCTCCCCCACAAAGGATGAAAGGGAAATGAAAGATGTTTTTGATAACTCTAGCTCTGAAGCTGCGAAAAGCACCAGATCCGATACATGTTTTGGATCTGGTTCCAAACAGGGTTCTAGTTCCACCCATGACTCTTCACACAAAGCCTTAGCATTCTCTGCCCTCTTCACACAAAGCAAGCTTTAGTCCTCTACCCAAAGGGGAGAGCGGCTTCACACAAGTCTCTCCATCCTCACCAGAAATACACCATCTCATTCTGATCCACAACACTGACCGCTGCACCCACAACTCTTGAATGTTCCCACCCCAACCCGCACCCGGTGGCACCTCATCAAGTAGATCCCTCCCGACATCCAAAATGCCCAGGCCACCATCCGAAAGTCAATACTTAACACAAAGCACGCTCACAGCCTACGAGGCAGTTTCCCATCTCTGACTCCTCAGAGCATGAAGACATTAGGCTGTGCCGACTGACAGATTCCAAGACAGTCCCCCGACTCCCAACGAGAACTAGCTACACCCCTTATCCTCACGCAAACCTCGACCCCCAGTTCCAGTTGACCTTCCCGTGGCCAAAGCACGAAACTTGCTAATCCCCGCAAGAGCCGATCCTGCTACACAAAAGCTCGCCGCCCTTCTCGGAGACCCCGGCGGGGCGCCCCATGCCCGGCCAGACCCGCCCGGCCCAGCCCGCGCTCACCAGCTCTCCTCCTCCTCCTCCCAGCCCGACAGGCGCTCCAGCTCGTCGGGCCGCAGCGGCTCCACCTCGTCCAGCAGGCCGCCCTCGCCCGCCGCCAGCAAGGAGGTGGCGTCCCGCAGCTCCTCGCCGCCCGTCCGCCTCGGGCCCGACACGGCCCCGCCGCCCGCCTTGGCGCAGAGGCCCAAGGGGAAGCCGCGCGGGGACGCCGCGCCGGAGGACGGGGTGGACACGGCCCGCCCCGGGCTGCCGGGCCCGAGGGAGCCCGCGCCCTGCACGGCCCCAGAGCGGCTCCTCAACTGCTCGTTCTGCTTCTCCAGCTTCTTCACCAGCTCCTGTAGCTTCCGCACCTCCTGGTCCGCGTTCACGTTGGAGTTAACGTCCTCCATCCCAGCCCCGCCGCCAGCCGCCGGCCGCCGGCTTGGACTCACAGCGACACTAAAAGAGCCCGACGAAAGAGGTGCCGGTGCCAGCGCCGCCGCCGCTCACTCCAGCCGAGACGCCGTCATAGAGCAGGGCCAGGCCCCGCCACCAGGGTCCCCCCAGCTCAGGTTCCAACGCGCTGCTGGCTCCAGCCGAGCCGCCTCATCTGCGCCGGCTCTGGGATTGGGGGAGGCGGCGCCAACATCCGGCCGCTGCCGCCATCTTCCCTCTGTCCCTTCGCCCCCCCGCGGCTCGGCCCCGTCAGCGACCTCAGTGCGTCGGGGGTGGAAGCGGCCGCCCGGCGCGAGGAGGACCCAGAGGCGAGCGGGCTGCGGGGTGTGGGCGGAGTCGGGCCACATACGCGGGGGCGGGGCTTGGGCCGGAAGGGGAGTGGCTGGAGTGGAGGCGGAGCCTGATAGTCTGCGGAGAACCGAGCTCAGCTCCTCCCGCCGCGGCTCCCCGCCAGATTTTATTTGGGCGGGGATCGGAACCCTATTCGGGCTGGGCTGTGCCCGTAGGTGTTAAGGACGGTCGTGTCGGGAGTTCTCCAGCTCCGGACAAGGCTATTGGCTTTTGCAAGCCTGCCCCACTTGGGCCTGGAGGCGGGTGGGCGCGCTCTCCTCAATCAGTGCTGTGTTTAGTTGGTGCTTACTTGAAATTGGAGATTGTTAACGCTGGCAGAGCCCAGAGATTCCTTTCTTCCCCTCAGCATGAGAAGCCCGAACCCAAAAAGTTAATGTCCTCGACGGTTAACTTCTCATTCTACGATCAAAATAATAACCATAATTTACTTACTACTGGCCAGACACTGTGCTAAGCACTTTTAGGGCATTATCTCATCGATTAAAACACAGTTTTTCTGACTTAAGTTACCACACCAGTGTCACAGAAGCCGGTCGTAAAAAACCGGTTGTCTCTTTGCCTTTCAACCTTAATTAATGAGCATACTGCTCTTTTGATCATTTTTCTGCATAAAAACTTTTTCACAGTGCATCTTTTTCAAAAGTTGTGAACCAAAAGGATCTCAACAGGTTGCTAGATAACATACAATGTTGAGATTCTCCAACTGCTGCCTCTGCCCTTACCTGACAGTGAGCCAGTCCTGTTACACCTGGGTGTGGGCTCTTAGGATAGACTTATTTACTTCTATTTTTGACCCTTTCTGCGCTGTAATTTCCTCATGGAGAATATCTGATCTGCCAGACCTGATTCCTTTTCTTGAAAACTGTATTCATCCAGGAAACTTCTTCCTCACAGTTGTACGAAAAGCTAGTTATTCTGTTTATTCTATTTTAACTATCTGATCAATAGGTTTTTTTTTAAATGTTTGCATCTTTTTTAAAAAAAAGTTTTTCTAGGATTGTTTTTGTTCAAGTCAAAAGAAAACATTTTTGCTTGCTATGTCTAGTGCAGTAGACATGATAGTACCTGGTTTGTTGAAGACCAGCTATTTGTGCATTGATAAAACACTGTATTATATTAAAATTTGCCATCTAGTATTTTCTAGCTATGCAGACCCAATAAAAGAATGTCACTGTTTTGCTAACCTACAATAATTGAGATAATATGTATTATCAATATGGTAGACATCCAAATGTCATTTCTAACATATCTGAACCTGTTGCTTAGAGGGTTAAACATAACCACTTCACATATGTCAGTTTTCAATTGTATTTTATGGCATAAAATATGAATTCCAGCTACCTAGTTTCTATAAGAAAAACTTTTCAAAGCCCAGCCAGATAGCTCATAGGACTAAAGTACCTGCTTAGGCAGAGCGTAGAGACTTGGGTTCCATTCCCAGCACGCCATGCCGTCCCACCCCCATGGCATACTGCATCTGTAATTGAGACTGGATGTGGTGGCATGCACCTGTAATCCCAGCACTTTGGAGGCTGAAAACAGGAGGATCACTATGAGTCCATCCTATGTAGTGAGACCCTGTAGACCCTGTACACCTTGTACCAAATACAAAAAAATTAAAAAAAGAAAAGCCTTTCAAATATCTTTCTTCGAGAAAATATTACATCCAGCATTAAGAAGTTAGCTCTAAAATTCTATAACTCAAGAAGTGGTGTAATGCAGAACAATGAACTGTGGATCAGAAAGCCTGATGGTAGATATTTAGCTGTACCATAAATGTGGTGTTTGACCTTGATTTCTAGTCCCTTATTACTGGCTCTTACCATTTTGCAGAATACATAAGCTGAATGATCAATATTTCCATCCAGTTCCAAAAAGTAGAAAAAAAAATGGTTTATCATCATGGTTACAAAACATAAAAGCAAATATGCAAATGAAAACTTGTATTTTTTTTATCCAGGTGCCTTTCTCTATACCATTAATTTTTTTTGCACAATGAACATTGAGTGACTACTACATTGTAGGCACTATTATAGGCACTTGGATATCTTACATACTCCTTAAGTTTAAACTTGAATTTGCAACTCTTTCAGATATATACACATTGCTCATTCATGTCTTTAAATATGCTTGCCCTATACACATAATTTGGTAAATAACAGCTCTTTCCTTTGAGATTCTCAGGTTAAAACACTTAAGCTAATCCTTATCCTTCTCTTTCTTCTTGAGACAGAGTCTCATTGTGAATTTCAGACTGACCTTGAAGTAATCTGTCTGCCTCAGCCTCCCAAGTGCTAGGATTATATGTATGACCAGCGGTGCCTCTTTCCTTCACCAAATCCATTGCTTGAGTAAGTCATGCTGGTTGCACATTTAAAATATGTCAGAAATACTTTCACAGCACCTCTACTGCTATCACTGTAGTTCAAGTAGCATTCTTCTCCTGTGGAGATCATTAATAGTCTTTTCCACTCTTATGGATAGAGCAACCAGATGATTCCTCATATGGGGAACCTCAGATTGTTCTCCTGCTCAAAAACTTCCCAGAAGTCGCTTACAAAAATATTTCACATCCACAGTCCTTTCCTTGGCTATATGGCTCTGAACACATGATAACTTCTGCAAGTGCAGTATGTCATTGGCTATGACCCTTCCACTCCCTCCCTGTATGCTGCCATGCTGGCTTTCCTGATGTTCTTCAAACAAATCAAGCAGGCTTCTACTGCCAGAACCAAAGTTGGCCTTGCTGTTTTGTGGATTGTTTATTGCTCCACACTGTCACAGGAATTACTGCTGAAATATCTCCTAGGTTTATTGTCCTCAGGATTATTATCTTCATAAAATAACATCTCTATCATTGTCTGCTTTCTTATCCTTTTCATAGACATTTTTCTTTTTTGCTTGTCACATGCCACCTCATTTAAAATGTAAATTGCATAACAGGGTTCACTGCTGCATCTCCAGTGCCATACAACAGCACCTGCTACACAGTAGGTGTCTAAGAATTGTCTGTAAAAAGAATAGATTAGGTCAAGTGAAGTCTCCTAAAATAGTACTTTAGATCAAATCTATCAGATCATCAAAATGGAAATTCCTAGTCATTTTAAATGGTTGGTGTCTATACCTTCCTCTTCCAAAAGAGCAACATGTCATTCTGTATCTATCATCCTCAAAGCTAGGTCATGCTCCACCTCCTGAGTGCCATCAGCTCTTATGAATTGCTGAGAAAGTAGTCTCAGATTCTCACTGGATAAAAAGTATTTCATTCCTTTCTGTAATCTTCAATCATCTTCCTCTTTCAGACAAATTATGACACTTCACCTTGTAAGCACATATTTAAAAAGTTGTTTTGGGGCCAGTGAGATGGCTCAGTGGTCTAAAGTACCTGCTTAGGCAAGATTAGGCAATCGCAGGGGTCATGGTTCGATACCTGGCACCTTATGCTGTGCCAGCCCCACCCCCAGGGGGGTCACTCTTAACATGTCTCTTAGGCAGATATAAGGAATAAAACTAGTAAATATTCAAACTGTGCATCAGGGTGAGCTCAGCTAGCTTTTCAGGTGTCCTCTTTTATGATAAGCAGGCTTGGTTGATGATGTAGTTGTTTCTTTTCCAAACAGGTATGGCCCTTTCTGTAGCATGCTTCTACTTGTCTGTTCACTCTCAGTGAAACTCCTGACAAAGTGGAAAATTTTACAAGCTACTGAAAGTATTTAGAGCAAAAGATCTTACTCAGTGGCATAAAGGTGTTCAGGAATCCTAAAATCCTAAAAATTAGGAAGGAATGGCAATTTTTCCCCAGCAGTATTAATATTAGATCCAAGGGCTTCATACAAGGGCTCAACTTCAGGCTGAAAACTCCAGTCTGCATCAGTCACAACCGACTATGGTAGCAGTAGGCCTGCTAGCCCTATTGTTGGGGCATCATATTATCTTGACAGAGGTGTGAGAAGCCTGTGATCAAAACAGAGGGTAAACTTGTTCTTAAATACTTAGGAGGCTGCTCTCCTAGCCCCAAAGGAAACAATACCTTATTTCTCACTTCTTTCCCCTTTGAAGGTAGCAGATGGGAAAATAGGATTATGAAATAAAATTTATCATTTTTTCTTTATATAGTATTTCAACAGGACTGTGAAAGTAGAGCCACTTCCAAATGTCCTTGATGTTCTAGACTAAGTTAAGTTTTGAGACATTTACATAATATTCTTCTAGCTAGAAAGTTGTGGAAATTTCCATTTCTGAGTGTGTGGGATACTCCTATAGTATAACAAGACTGAAAAGCATTATCAGCTATTCAGTTTACCTACATGTGTATAAAAAGTTACTTTGTGTGTGGTCCTGGGGATTGAACTCAGGTCTCCTGCATGCGGAGCAATAATTCCACCTCTGATTTGCACTCTAGCCCTACAGAAAGTTTCTTTGTGTTCATTATTCTCGTTATGTAGACAAAATCATATAGGCTCTGGAAGTTTAATTCTGCAAATACCCAAATCTTTCTGTGTTGATCTGGTAATAATAATAATAATATTAATAGTAACGACTAGTAATTATTGATCACTCTTTTAACGTACATTTAAAATCAACAGTAGCCCTTGGAAGTAGCTGTGTATCATCATGTCTATTTTACAAATGTAGAAATGGAGATACCAGGAGAATAAATAAAGATAAAATAAGAAACCATAGCAGTAGGAATGCTAGATTTTAACCTAGCTGGTCTGACTTCAGCATCTGTATTCATAATCCCATAATCCCCTACGGAAAATGACTATAACGAACTTACCGTTTGTTTACCTACCAGTATTGATATTTGTGCTAACATCTGGGGTGGGACTGGGGGGGGGACACTGTGGTGACCTGAAGTGTTATTATCTTTGTGATACCCAACAATTCAGTCCTCTTGCGGGAAGAGCAGCTTTTCCAATATTTATGTCTCAGTATATCTAGAAGCCAATATGTTAAAGCAATTAGGCCTTGGAGATTGAGTTCCTCTCTTACAAAAGACTCACTAGATGGTCATTTACTTTGGCAGCACTCTGGGTACTTGCAAGGTAGAAGACTAGAAGATCTGTCAGCAGTTGAGTAAAATGAGTTTTGACATCTGAGCTTCTCATCAGAAAAGCTGGTGAACTAGTCCAACCTGGATAGTTTCGATGGTGCAGAAGTTAGTGAAAGGGGTCTTACTCAAGGCAAAGCAAAAAGCCACAACTTAAGTGTCAGGAGTCCTAGGCTGGTATGACAGGGAATGAAAATTTGAATGGGTCTGGAAAATAAAGAATCAGCAGTTATCAAAAGTGAAAGCATAGCAGCAGAGAAATCTGAGAGTAAGGAGCATGGGCTCTTTACTACTCAGGAGGGCAATTCTTGCTGAATGCCATCACTGAGTCATAGCAGGGTGTGTGAAAAGGACAGGTGTATTTAAGGATCACAGATGCTATTGCCTGGTTCATTGTTTCTAGCAGCAGGACAAATTGGAAACCAGATCTACTGGACTAGGGCCCAACCTGCAAAACTCCCTGATGCTGAGTCTGTTGTGTAAACAGATTCCTCACCCCTCGAAACCAAATAGGCTTCATCTCACAAGTGCTCTTTAGGGAAATAAGGGTAAGGTGTTGGGCAGGGCAGAGAAAACATGCACAGTCGAGTCTGGCACAGGTGGGTCCCCTCTTATCTGTGTGTGTGGTTTACCTCACACGGGGCACCTAAAGTGGCTCAGGATTCAAACAGACCTGCCCTGATGGTGTATACTTGCCTGCAGCACTACCAGGGAATTGCTTTCCTTTGTACTATTAGAATCTTCAGGGCCGGGTGTGGTGGCTCACGCCTGTAATCCCAGCACTCGGGAGGCTGAGGCAGGAGGATTGGAGTGAGTTCGAGACCAGCCTGGGCTACAAAAGTGAGCTCAGGACCAGCCTCAACTGCATAGCAAGACCCTGCCTCAAAAACACACACACACAAAAAAAAGAATCTTCAAACTTTTTCTATGGCATATTTTTGCAGCCCATGTTGGTCAGTTGATGAAGAGATTTGCCCATTTAGTTAACCTTGAGTCTGATGCAGCTATCAGCAGTTTTGCCTAAGAATCCTCTGAATCCTTGACTATTAGATCTGAATCTCTGTCTCTGTCTGTCTGTCTGTCTGTCTATCTATGTCTATCTCTTTTTCTCTGTCTCTGTCTTTTTTTTTTTTTTTTTTTTTTTTTTTTTTTTTTTTTTTTTTTTTTTTTTTTTTTTTTTTTTTTTTTTTTTTTTTTTTTTTTTTTTTTTTTTTTTTTTTTTTTTTTTTTTTTTTTTTTTTTTTTTT
>PVJA010018015.1:0-40274 GCA_004027025.1 Myocastor coypus | reverse complement strand
AAAAAAAAAAAAAAGTTTGAAAAAAAAAAAAAAGAAGTTAGGGGTAAACAATATCTCTGGTAGTGAAGAGGTGAATATGTTTACAAACCAAGGAACAGTTATCCACTTCAACAACCCAAAAGTTCAGGCATCTCTGGCAGCAAACACTTTCACCATTACAGGCCATGCTGAGACAAAACAACTGACAGAAATTCTACCCAGCGTCTTGAACCAGCTTGGTGCAGACAGTCTGACTAGCTTAAGGAGACTGGCTGAAGCTCTGCCCAAACAATCTGTGGATGGAAGAGCACCACTTGCTACTGGAGAGGAGGAGGATGAGGAGGTTCCAGATCTTGTGGAGAATTTTGATGAGGCTTCTAAGAATGAGGCAAACTGAACTAAGTCAGCTTCTGAAAAAGATAAGACTTGGAAGAAATTACTGGGAGCTGCTATTTTATATTATGACTGCTTTTTAAAATTGTTTTTGTTTATGGATCTGATAAAATCTAGACCTCTAATATTTTTTAAGCCCAAGTCCCTTGGACATTGCAGCACTTTTCAGTTTTTGCTTACATACAATTCATTCTTTGCAGCCAGTTAAGCTGGAGAAGCCTGGGAATAAAGTTTGAAACAGATTAATAAAAAAAAAAAAAAATCCTTTAAGGCCAGCCAGATAGTTCAGTGGATTAAAAATCCTGCTTAGGCAGATGCAATACCAGAGTTCAACCCCTGCGTGCTATACCCACTCCGCCCATGGGGCACACTGAAATGGCTGTTGAGACTGGGCGTGGAGGTGGACATCTGTAATCCCAGTGCTTGGGAGGCTGAAAACAGGAGGATCTCTATAACTCTTATTTCTGTAGACCCAGTACTAAATCCATAAAAAGATAAAATCTTTTAAAAGTTTAACTTGATATTGATCAGGATTACCAGCAAAAGGTTTCATGAAGATTCATCATAGATGGATATACATTCTTTGAAAATTTAGAACTAAGAGAAGACTTACTTCTCTTAACATAGGAATTCATTTTGCCCATTAATTAGAATTTATATCCTATGCTTCCTTTGTAATCACTGCAGCCTAAAAACTGATACTTAAATTTAAGGTTCAAGCTTAGAACTGTTCATTTAGTAGTATGAGATGGTTCTTAGTATGTGTGTTCACAATTAAGATCAATGAAGATTAATAATTAGGAGTTCGAGGTTTGCATCAAAAGATTCTCACTCAGTAGATCTTGGATGATAATCTCATCTGTCTTTTTAATTAATGTGCAAAACAACTAAGACGCAAATGACCTATGGATCTTATGTTGAGAAATACCAGCCTAGATGGTTCAAAATTATTTCCCCTGTTTTTTGACACTTCGAGTATCTATTTTTATAGCAATGGTTTCATTATATAATTATATTTTAAAGACCATCTTAATTATTGTCTGGAATTCAGCAGGATAAAAATACTGTAGCTCTGTATAAATGTAAATATATATAGTAGGGTTGGTAATTAATCTGAAATTAGTGAGAAAATATCAATATATACCTATATGTCTCCTCAGAAAGATAGGACTATTTAAACAAAATGAAAATGAAAGAACAACAATGAATTTTATTTCATCCAAATTAAGGATTTCTATTCTATGGGGGATATCACAGACACCATAATAGCTGGCAAAATGAAAGAATATATTTGAAACTTCTGAAAATAACCAGTCACTCAGGCTATCATGTGCTCACACTTATATACTAGAATCTACTTAGAACTTATGACAATCAATAGGGGAAAATAGGAACCCCAGTGGAAAAGGGGGCAAAGATTATAAATAAACAATTTAAAGGAAATCTATCAAAATATCAGCAGGCATCTAATGGTAACCTCACTGGTCATAGAGAAATAAGCTAAAACAAAAATAAGGTATCAATTTACATTTAATAAGCCGGTAAGTAGTCTAGTTGGACAATGCAAAGGACAGGCAGCTCTTTTTGGCACCTAATACAGCTGCTCAGAGAGCAACATGGCTGTCAAAGAAGTTTTCCAGGCCTTCTCTTACCCATAAAAATTTCCAGTTGGGAATTAGATACCCATTCCTTATATATCCATCCATTATCAAACTACCAGAAGTCCATCTCAAGTTTTTGCTTTCTCTTTAAGTTGCGACTTGAAAGAACGCAGAAGCACAGTGTCTCCCCATGGAAGGATCCTAAGAGTCACAACACATCAATACTGTCTTAGAAAAACCACTTCCAAAATGCAGCCTTTGACCCACCTGCATGCTCAATTCCAGCGAGAGGCTGAGTCACCTGTCCACAGTTATGTGGTCTCCCATGGTCTCTCTTGACACCCCTACAGAGTAATCTCATGCTTCTTCAGATGGTGGCAACTTTGGAACGAGCAAGTCAGCCAAAGATTTCATTTTATTGGAGTACTGTGAGAGCTAATGTGTTGTCTGTTTCCTGTTGCTCTAACAAAAATCTGGAGACGAGGTAATTTACAAACAAAAACGTGTCTGGCATATGTAAAAGCTAGAAGTTTAAGAGAATAACACTGGTATTGTTTTCACTGAGCAAGAACCTTCTCCTTGTATCATAGCATCCTAGAGGAAATGCAGTAGCTCCCTTCCCCACCCCCATACACACACACACACCTGCCTTTTTTATTTTAGAAGTGTAGGTGAATTTTTGTTAAGAAAAGACATTGCTAACTCTAATAGCAAACAGAGTGAATAAAAAAATTATACAGTGAATAAAAAGAACTTCCTCTTCTCATAAACAGGCATGATCACTATTATATGTAATATGGGATGAGTACCAATTTGTAACTGTTAGTCCAAAAATATCTTATTTTTCCATTCAACCTAAGACTTCTGGATTCTTACCAAGGAGGGATATATTAAAAGCATGAAAAGTTGCTTACTGGAAGGAAACCCCCAAAGAAGAGAAAGGGAGGGAATGCAGAAATTTTTAAAAAATTATGTAGAACATACTTTAAATTGTAACTAGCTACATTTTAATAGCTTCATGGCAATACGAAACACAGTCACTTGAAGAACTGATTCAGATTACTTAAATACCAGATATATTTTTAGTCCTCTGTATGACTGTTTGGAAGTTACTTGTGTTTATACAAAATGAAGCTATTAATACCTTCCTCAGCACTAACTACACATTAGGAAGGCCAAGATAAACACAAATCAAGGAATGGAGTTTTCCCAAAGCTACCATGTAAAAAGACAAGAAGCAATTGATTCCCTATACACGAATAGATTTTTTTTCCTACAGGAAAGCTAAGTGCACAGGAAGGGAGATTCTTAAAAAGATGTCTTTTGAAGGGAAGCAGCAGGATGTCCTGATTGTATTTAGTTTTCATATTCTTCTTTTGCATTCTCTGACACCAATATGTTGTCTCTAAGCAACTGCACCATGAGGGCTGTGTCTTTCGAAGAATCTCCATTCAATGTATCAAGCTCTATGATGGCTTCATCAGAAGCCGCTTTAGCCATGGTGCAGACAAGCTCTGGCTTATTAGGAAAGGATCTCATAATAAAATATGGAAAACTTAAGAGCCAGCCTCAAAAAGCAGTGTGTCTCTTTCTGACTTACTATCAAATGTCTTTTGGTAGGCACTGTGGTACTTGATACATTGCGTCAACTTCAGGAAGCTTGGCTGGATGGCTGGGCTGGTTTCAGGCTGGGGGGGAGGGGCATCACGCAGGATGTGGAGGACCTGCGCTTGGATGTGATTGGTTCCCCTCTAGGGCCCATCAGCCCAGCCCAGCTTAGCCCAGCCCAGTTTAGAGGAGCCCAGCGTGGCCCTGCCCTGGCTGCTTCCTGCCTGTCCCAGCCCTGCCCCACTTCCTTAGAGAGGTCCTCCTCCTTCGGAGGATCTTGATATTTACAGCCAGGCCGCTTTAGAGGAGCTCTGCGCCAGCACAGAATTTGAGTATGAACTGAAACCTTCACAAACTGTGAGCTAAATAAACCTTTTCTTCCTTCATTTTGAGTGTCAGGTATTTGTCCCAGCAATGATAGAAAAGTAACTAAGACAGGCACTTTGGGAATTATCCATCATTGCTTACAATCATGAAATTTCAGCAAGGTACAGGAATAAATTTCCCTTCAGGTTGAATAGAAGACTTTCTTCTCTTGGTTTTTATATAAATCCTTATCCAGCAGTTATAAGAGCAGTGTAGATCTTTTTCCACTTCCTCTTGAGGGTCCGCAGTCAGCCTCAAATTCTTGCTCGAGGAATTGGTCCTCTGAATGTGAACTTGGCGTCCTGCACACATTCCTGTAGGTCACAGGGAGCACAGTGCACCCTTGGCTGGCCAGTGTGGTGGCCTCCTCCATCACAGCCCTGGTACCTGTGGCCATGCTGTCATAGCACTGGCTTCCTTAGCCAGCTTGATCTTCTGGATCAGATCCCTCAGTTTCCTGGAAAAACCACAGATACACTGGAGCTGGGACAAGGACAATGACAGCAAAGGCCCGTCCAAATGGCGGAGGTCTCTTCCTCTTCTTACAAAGCTACCAGGTTCATCACTGCGAATGGTCTTCTCTGTTACTCCCTAGAGTGGTAGCTTCCAAAAGTCACACTTCCAAATGCCATCAGTACATGACATGGGAGATTGCTGCTAGCACATTAAATTTGGGGATCACTAGAACACAAGTCCAAGTGAATCTTGAGCAAACCGCAGCATGGGTCCAAGAATAAAGAACATGAACCCAGGACAAAGATGTGTGTTGATCTGTATCTCAGAGAAAGGAAAGCAAATTCATGCTCCCAGAAGTGAGTTAACTTTTATACTATAGCTTCCACTCTAATATCTGTATGTTCTTTTTGTTTCTCAAAATAAAAAAATAAATAAATAAATACTACATAGTTCAGGATCATTACCAAAGACCTATGCAAAAGGACTGTTGAACTTCAAAAGAAAGATAGGGCATGTGATAATATTTTTTAAATGTTTATAGTTATGCTTCTAACAGTAAGATTTAAAAATAATTATGCTTAAAATTTGTTAACTAATTTTAAATAAAAGATGTATAAAGCATATTAATTTATGCTATTGGATTTATGCTTTAAAATTGAACAAAAGTGTTATATTTCAAGCTTTCATATAATACAGAATACCTTTCTCAAAAAAACTGGAGCATTTTAATTTCCAAAATTTGGGTCAACTTCTCTGCCTCAGCCTGTGGCAGAAAGAGCTGGTGTCTCAGGATCACCTTGGTTTTGTTTAAAACATGCAAATACCTAAGGCCCTTCTCAAACCTCTCAAAGGCGGAACTTCTGGGGATAGGAATCTAAGATTTTGCATTTTAAAAATTCCTGAAGAAACCAACCAACCAACCAAAAACAAACAAAATATTTTATGATATTCTTAAGTAATAACCTTGAGAAGCCAAAGTGTTTAAACACTCAAATAAAATGTGAAAAGTGAACAAGATCTCCTCTGTAAATTTGTAAGCGTCACCTTCTACAGAAAATCAACTTAGCTTAATGATTAGGGCTATGGACTAAAATTCAACAAAGCCTGTGCCACCCTTTCCCTTATGCATGATACCAGTAAATTATTTAAATTCACTGTGATAAATAGGATATACAGTAATTCCTTTTTCCTGCCTCACAGGCATATTGTGAGGTTAATTAAATAACAGCTGCAAAATACTTTTGGCTCCTTGGAGAAAGATGTTATAGAAGGCATTGTATTATATATGCAGCATTTTTTCTCTGCCATGAAAACAGGGCTAATTGTTCTTGAGAACTCATAGCATGGCAGAGAAAACAACTATGACACGGCTTTCACAAGCATTAAACTCACAAGGGCAAAATTTTGTCACAGTTGATGTCAGACCTGGTGAATATTATGCTTCTAGTCTTTGCCCAAAGGCCACTGCCATCTTGTGGGAAACAGTCGCTGTCTTTAGTGTAGGCTTCTAATTTATTTGTTTAAAGTCATGGCAAGATCATTTGGGCTTTCTGTGGTGGAATCAAAGCTTTGTGGCTCACGTGTTCGTCCTGAGGCATGTCATCAGTAGAGTGAGGCTACCCTGGAGGTCAGGTAGGGCTGGTGGGAGGATGAGTTCTGTAAACAAGACTTCTCCTGGGGAATTTTAACCTTATACAACCCTCAAGTAGAGCCTACCACAAAAATCTGCCTTCAAGCTCCATTATATTCTGGAATTGGGGCCACAAAGCAGGGAGAAAAATCATCGCTGGAGCTCATTAAATCCCATGTTCATTGCTCTGCGAAAACCATGAGTCTACAAATGTTACTTGAATTCATCCAAAAAAAAAAAAAAGGTTTGCTCATAGAAGAAGCCTGGAGCCTGTCAGGTTTGCTAAGTAACTATCATTTTGACAAAGATGATCTTTACAAATCTATCCTACAAAAATATGTTTTCATAAATCACTCCTTTCTAGTCTTCCTCATATTTAAGGCTTTAAACTGGTAACAAACTACAGCTACAGAAAATGTGACAATTTTAACACAGAAAAAAAAATAGTCTTAAAAATATTATATAAAGAAACAATCATCATGGTTAGAAATACCTTCTGTTACCTTCATTGGGCAAGCATTCCTTTAAAAAAAAAAACATTTAAAAAAAGCACTTTGTAATGTTTTCTTTTTAGCCTAATCTCAAGCCTACTATGCAGCCCACACTGGATTTGAATTCCTGGTGATCCTTCTGCCTCAGCCTCCAGGATGTTGGGGTTATTGGTGTGTGCAAGGGTGCCTAGAAACGTTGTAATTTCTCTGATTGAGTGAATTAGGCAAAAGAATAAAAAGATGAAACTCGTCTTGATCTCGTCTGCTCTGGTTCACAGAGCAGAATTTTTTTTTCTTCCTTTCTTTCTTGGCGGCTTCAGCCCACCCTGAGGGAGGGGCTGGCATGGCATTTGGTGCTGGGATCAAACCACCATCCCTTGTGGCTGCCTAAACTTGCCTAAGCAGATGCTTTAGACCACTGAGCTGCCTCACCGGCCCTAGATTTTTCTTTTAAGTCCTATAAATTGTAGAACTCAAGGGCATAAATGTTCAACTCCATGTCTCCCAATGTACCCTACCTCCACTTCCTGTTCTAATTTAATAGCACATTTTGCAAATACTATAATATTATCAAAAAGTGAAGTTTCTGTTTAGGGCTGTTTTATCCCAAATCAGTGCTGTCCTTTTCTTTACTCTGTCCTCTGAAATGTAATAAATATGCAGATAGCCGGTGCACTAGGAGACACTTTCAGGCTTTTAGTAGCTTCATGAGCATATCATCCTTCTGCCTGGAACATCATTTCCGGTGCTAGTGGCTCAGTAATCTCGATTGCAAGTTTGAAGTGCCAACAATTAACTCACACATGGAAATGGGGTCCCTGGCAGAGACTGCTACACTGATCCATTATTTGCTTGCTTCTCACAGCAATAAAAGATGGTTTTAGCGGAAAGCATGGCCTCGCACCAGAAAGGGTCTATTTCTATTTCTCACTTAGCCTTTCATTAGGTATGACCATAAAACTAGTTTCCGGCCAGTGGCACGTGGACTTAACGGATGTGTTCATTGTCTGAGCTGTACTCTTAAAGAATTTAATCTTTTATTTATTTATTCACTTGGTACAGGGCCTCATACATAGCTTAGACTCGTAGCAATCCTCCTGTCTTACTCTCCGCAGCACTGGGGTTACAGGCCTGAGCCACCAAACTCAGTTTCAGTGGCCAGCACAACATATTGTATAGGGAATTGAACCCAGGTCCTTGTGCTTGCCAAGCAGGCACTTAGACCTCCGAGCTATCTCTGTAGCCCCTTAGAAGAGCCCTTGATGCCTGCAAGTTTCCCATTTTTCCCTGCCTGTTGGATAGAGTGCAAATGCAAGAACCACTGTGGACCACATGGACAGAAGAACACATGGGAGAGGTAGAGCAACCAGTCCAAAGGAAACCAGAACCTCCTTTCTCCTGAAGAATCACCACAGCAACCCTGAAGTTTGTGCCAGAATTATCAGATATAAGGAAAGACTATTGCATTTATGTGACATTAATTTTGAGTTTCAACACATAAACTAAAGAACTCTCCAACTCATTCTGGTAGCACTCTGCACAGGCATCTCTTGAGCTACCGCTCTCTGTATTCAAAAAATGCTAAATTTTTACCCTAGACTTCAACCTCAGAGCAGGCAAGATGCCTTGTTAACCTCCTGATTCCAGTGTCAAGTATACTGTATGTTTGAAATAAAAATGTAGCGAGTAGGTGAACAGAGAGTTGAGCAAATAAATGAATGACAGAATTGGTCATGCGATCAGCTTATATTTACAGATTCAGATATATTTGCCTATTATCTTCATAGAGCTTTCAACCCTGGAATTTAAGGCATAATGTTTAAGCTATAATTCTAGCCCAATGTGGTGGTACATGCCTATAATCCCAGTGCTTGGGAGGCTGAGCTTGGGCTACACAGTGAGTTCAAAGCTAGCCTGAACTACATAGTGAAATCCTACCTCAAACAAACAACCAAACAAAGAAAACAAAAACAGTAAACTGTAACTGGAAGGAAGCACAAGTATTTGGATAAATAAGTGCTATAAAGGGTAATATTCTCACTGACTTTCTAGAATGATTCACTCATTTTTTTTTTATTTACTCCTAGACATTTTTTTTTTTTTCTGTTGCTGGTGGCATGCTGGGCTTCAAGGGTCCAGCCTGATAGCTCAGTGGACTAAAGCACCTGCTTAGCCAGAGCACAGCAGGGTTCAATCCCCAGAGTGCTGAGTTGGCAATTGAGACTGGGAGTGGTGGGAAATGCCTGTAACCCCAGCACTGTGGGAGGCTGAAAATAGGAGAATCACGATGATCTATGTAATGAGACCCTGTACACCCTGTCCTAAATACAGGGGGGAAAAAAGATGCCTCTGGCTCTATATCTTGGCTACTCCAAATATATATATATATATATATATATATATATATATATATATATAGTACAGGGTCTAGCTACGCAGCTCAGACTCATAATGATCCTCCTGTCTCAGGCTCTGCAAGGCTGGGATTACAAGCATGTGCCACCATGCCCTGTTATAATGGCCAGCACCATGCACCTGGGTTCCAGGAGTGGCATGGCATGCAGTACCAGGTGTGAAACCCGGGTCCTTCTGCTTACCAGGCAGGCACCTAGACCACTGAGCTATCTCCCCAGCCCTTCGGTTTCTTAATCTCTCTGACCACCAGTGGTCACGTTGCCCCTCTAGCTTCACAGCTGGCCAGCCTACTCTGGCTTTTGAATCTGGTTTTTCTCTTCACGTCTTTGTTCACCTCCAATTCCATCAACCTCTATTCTCTCACTTTTCAGCCAGTTGGACACATTTACTGAGTCAACCTTCAGAATTCAGAAGTACCTTAGAAAGATTTCTTCTGCTCTGTGTCCCTTCTCAGTCCCCTCTCCCTCACTACGCACAAGCGCACACTAACAACTGTCACACCTGCTCGCATGCACACATGCCCTCTCCTGTGACCTTTCTATCCTCCTTCCACAGTTTCCCCCTTCTATAAGTATATGGGACAAGCGCCAAATGGACACACATTTTCTTCTTTGCTTCCCTTTTTTAAAATGTATTTGGTTGTTGCAGGGTCTCATTACGTGGCTCCGACTTGTAGTGATCCTCCTGCTTTCAGACCCCCCAGCACCGGGATTACAAGCTTATGTGACTGCCTAGAGTCTGGCCAACTCAGCCTGCCCTGGGGCCGAGGCTGGCATGGCTTGTGGTGTGGGGAGTGAACCACCGACCCTGTGCTTGTCTATACTTGCCTAAGCAGGCACTTTAGTCTACTGAACTATCTCACCAGTCCCATGGCCACACATTTTCAATATTTGATCTTTTACTCACAATTCACTTTGTATGTGATTTATTCTAATTATTAAACAAGTCTTGTAATATACTCTAAAAATAAAAATATTTCATCAAAATGTCTTCTATATAGCCTGGCGTGGTGGTACACCCTGTAATCCCAGCACTTGGGAGGCTGAGGCAGGAGGATCAGTGTGAGTTTGAGACCAGCCTGGGCTACAAAAGTGAGCTCAAGGCCAGCCAACCTGAACTGCATAGCAAGACCCTGTCTCAAAAAGACAAAAAAAAAAAGTCTTCTATGCATGCCACATTTTTAAAAAATACATTCAATATGCCATTACATTTATGATGTGTCTCAGTTGACTCCAGTAATATTGATCCAAAGGAGATCTGAATAAGTTTGGGTTTTTTTGTTTGTTTTTTGTTTGGTTTTTTTTGTTTGTTTTTTTAGTTTCTGCATGAACGCACAATTTATTTCAGATATATCTTCTTTGTGTACGAATCCACGACAATCTGTAGCTGGGATGAGCTTATCTTTCCATCCCATTAATACTTTTTCATTTTCACACTAATGCCAACAGAATTTACCTTAATCATGTACCTAGATTGTGCTAGATCAGCTCTGAAAATATCTCATGACCCTTATAGAAACTCCCAGAAAACTATCCAGTTGGGTACTGATGTTTTTCCTCCACTAATCTACATATTACCGAAGTCAGTTTCTGATAACTCAGCTTTTCCTGCTGCTTTGCATACAGCAGTTTGTCAGACTCATTGCTTTCTTATACCATTATCTATTAGCTCAATTAAAACACCCCTGTTGCCTAGGTTCTAATCAATCCAATTCTCTCCATTTTTACCTACTGAATTTTAGTTCTGATTCCTGAACGCATCCCCAAGTTTCATTTCAGGCAGCACTGCCAATTCATTTCAAATTGATAGGCTTCAGTCCAGGAGCTCGAGGGGGCGGGGCTGGAACCTGCCTGGAGAGACGCCTTGCCAAGATCGCTCATCACAGCGCTTGGAAAATAAACTGCAGATCTGATCGCTTTTAATTTTCTTTTCAATGAACTCCAGGCAAATATCCTAGACACATGTGCTGTGATGAAGCGGCTTCTCAGAGTGGGAATTATTAAATTACCTGCCTCATCAAAGGTATACTAAGTGCCTCCTTCAAAATTTTTAAGTGAAAATACAGATGATATGTTTCTGACATAAAAATATTTAGACACATGACACAGCTCTAGGAATAAATAACCACCTGTCCTTATTATATCAGTTGTAATGCTGTTACTTCAATCCTTTCAAAAAAAAAAAGGTCACTCTTTAAAACTGAAAAGTAAATATCTCATATTCTGAGTGTTCTGTATGACAAGCCAGCAGGCTCCAACTCGAGCCTGCAGAAACACGGTTCAGTGCTTCGTAATGGTAAAACTGTTCGCTATGCAAGACTTTTAAAATTGGTGAAAGCGTCTGGGAGTTCAGCAGAGAAGGAGACCGTGAATTTAGTGAGCATGAGGCCTGGGACTCAATCCCCAGCACTCACATAGATGCTATCGGTGATACATATATGCATCAGTGATGCATATAAAGTATGCATGGCCCGCCTCAAACATTACCTGTTGGCATAACAGATTTCAGTCCAAATGATGAGGACTGAGTTGGGAAGTTCTGCCCTGGGTGCTTTCCAAGCAGCGTGCTTCTCACAGCAGGGCCAAGGGAGAGGAGGAGATCGTGAACACTGGAGACACAGGCCGCTGACTACACGATGGAATGATGGGACTGAGCGGCGGACTGAAACCTAACAGATGAATAACTGATACGTGTATCAAATGAGTAAAGCTGCAGGTCAGAAAGGCACAAGACACTAAATTCGAAAGGGGAGTCCTGAGTGCCTCCATCTGCCTCATTCGTTCTTTGCCGTGACTATTATTTGTGTTGAGAATTTTTAGAGGGCTTCAACTGGTAGGCTGAGTTAAAGATGATTTCCTCATTGCTCTTCACTGCCCCGGTCTCTAACACACATACAGACACACGTATGAGGATGTATGTATTGATGGATGGATGTACTAAATACTTTTTCTATTAAAATAAAGCTTAGCAAAATCACAGGATGAAAAGGAAAAGCCCAGTAGATAGCTGTGTCAGTAAACATTCTGTCACTGCAAAATATCTGAAGTGACTTACATAGAGGACATGTGTATGTGGCTCAGAGTGGCACTATTTTCAGCACATCACCGTCCTTGACCACGTCGCCTTTGGACCTGCATCAGGGCAGCACAGGGCAGGAAGCATGTGGCAGAGGAAGCTGCCAGCCTGGCAGCAGGAGGAAGAAAGCACAAGAGGACATGGGCCTCCCGGTCTCCCCTTCAAGCCTGTGCCGCAGGGACCTGACCTCCTTCCACCAGGCCACACCTCCACAAGTTTCCCCCACCTACAGCAGCACCAACAATTGGAAACCAAGCTTCTAAGACATAAGCCTTTGCAGGACCATGAAGATCCAAACTCTAGCAAGCAGTTAATGAGCTTACATATTAATGAAGAAGCATTTAATATGGAATCCAATTAGTTTCATTAGCAAAAATTGTTTACAATATAAGCTATAGAATTTTTTGTATTTAATTATATTTAACATCAGAGTTGTAGCACCAAGGACGGGAATATGTTTTGCTTTTGTTTCATGTCATTAGCAAATATTAAAAATAGCATTATAACATCTGATAACCTTTCTAAAGTTAATCTTTTCTGTGTATGTTAATTTTTTTGTTTTATTAGGTTTCAGAGAAACAACTTTTATCTTAGGTTCTTTTTACTTTCTTTGAATCAGAAGTTCTTTTTGTTTTCCTTTTCCTCTTTGTTTTTCTTCTTCTTTTGAGACAGGGTCTCACTATGTGGCCCAGGCTGGCCTTCAATTCATGGCAACACTCTTGCCATTCCCCCGCCCCGAGTGCTGGGACCATACACATGTACTACCATCCCAGGCTGCATCAGAATTTCTTAGGGAAATCTGAAGACACATTTGAGGAATTACACCAACATTTTTTCTTATAGTGAGTATCTCTCCAGGTTTTTTTTAAAAAATAGCTTCTAACTTCCTATATAGTACTTGTACTTTGTCTTAGTATTTATTTCAAAGATTCCTTCAGCAGAGTACTCCAGGTACTAATGAGTGCTCTGTCGGCAGCAGCCCGAGGGGAAAGGCCTCCTCCTGAAGCCTGGGTGAACAATACATTCACCAAGGATTTACTGAGCACTATTTTGTGCAAGGCACTGCTAGGCAGTAAGGATGTGACCAAGACAATGATCAGCCTACACGTGAGAAGTTCACATGATTAGCATAATTTATAGCTATTATGTATTCATATACATATTTAATCAGTCATAGCTTCAGTGGGTATCTTCCAGGAACTGTGCTGTTCCACACTTGGAAATATAAATGGACATCTATTCAGCTTTCCTGGTGGTCACAAGCTAATAGAAGAGACGAAGAGTACATAACAGAAACCCTTGAGATAGATGCACTAATAAGACTGAGTCAAAGGCACTGTGTTAGTAAAGGCAATTAGCTGTACCCCAAGGTGCAAAGGAAATCCACAGAACCACGGTATGCACTTTGAGTAATACCTCCAGACAGAGAAAGAAGGGGATCCTCGATTTTCTCACTCATTGGGTCGCACATTTCCTACCACGATGTCTCAATTTATCCTGAAGGAATATCACCCTCGGACCACCCACCAAATGGCTCTGTCTCTGGGCACAGTGACGACTTGGCATCTGCTGAGATACGCACCAAGGGTATTAATTAGTGCTCACCATGTGACTAATGCAGCCAGTAGTGCCTGATGAGGTCAGTGTGCTCCGTGGATCTTAGATTAATGATTCCAGTTTGACAGACAGCAAGCCACTAAATGGTTACCAGGTGGCAAAAAATATTGTATTACCCTAGATAGAACCAAAGGAAAAAAAAAAAAAAATGGAGCAATAGATCACCTCAGAGCAGGGCTAATCACTCAGAGCTGGGTGTTCTCATATTTTCTAAGTCATCTCAAGCAGAAATTCTAATTTTTCCCTTTCTGATTTTAGGAAACAAAAAAAATTAAAGAAATTGAAAATACAGTACAGATCTGACATCAACAAAACACATGGAGGTAGGAGCTTTAGATACACAGCGATATTTGGGTTCCAATGGAAGGAGTCACACAAGTGTCAAGTCCCTGCACTTCATCACTTGCATATTTACTGTTGAAATAGCCCCAGAATATTGATGAGAATACATTGAGCAGGAAACATTCCTCAGCTTCTTCGGGAAAATCTATTATCTTAGATATAGTACTTTTGAATACGATACAAGTTAAATAAAATATAAGAAAAAGCATCTTGATAGAATGCAATGTTATGAAACAGAGATGTATTTGCTTCCTGTGTAGTAAAAACAGCCAACATCCCAACATATGATGCTCTTACTTCTTTACCAAGTCCTTAGTCCGTTAAGAAATCATTCACTAGTTATTCTAATAATCTAAAAATTCTAACACAAGGTCCAATATAGGGGAGAAAATTTTGGTTGGGTCATTTACAGACCAAAGCTGAACTGCGGAGATTCATTGTGGCTCATATCACCGACCATCCAGGCCCTCAGCCCTGCACGTCCAGAAGCAATCTGCAGAGGCAGAGGGTGGCAGCCCCTGAGCACACAGAGACAAGGGCGGAGGCTGCTGTAGAGAATCCACTTATAGCTACTTTTCTTTAGAGTCTAATGTTCTTTCAGGGGTGGCTACAAATAATTTTACATCTGAGTTTCACCACAAAATTATGTGTACAGATTCCCCTCCAAACTAAGGTTCGATCACATACGATTGCTAAGTAACAATAAAATCCCATAGAATTATTCAGTGATGATAGTAAAAGGTCATTCAATCATGTCATCCGTCAATTCAAATCCTTCAAGTCCTCTGTATTTCTCTAGGGGCAAAAGCCAACTCCCTGAGGCTGGGGAGATAGCTCAGTATTCTAAGCACATGCATGGCAAGTGCAAAGACCCAAACTGGATCTGCAGGACCACATGCACTGCTAACCCCCGAAACCCCGGCTGCTATGAGCCAGCCCCTGAAATTGGGCATGGTGGAGCACATGTGTATTCGCAGTGCTGGGGAGGCTGAGACATAAGGATCACTACAAGTCCAAGATACCTAGTGAGGCCCTGTGCCTAATTAATTAATTTTAAGAACACAAAGCCCTAACCTCCCTCACTTCTCTGGCCCCCCATCTAGCACCTTGTGCCTCTATCGTACCTAACTTTTTGCACTCTCTTCTCAAAACATCTTCTTCCCTGAGCCCAAATCTTTATTCAAAGCTTTCTTTCTTCTTTCCTTCCTTTCTCCCTTTCTTTCCTTTTCTTTTCTTCTTTCTTTCTTTCTTTCTTTTTCTTTCTTTCTTTCTTTCTTTGTCTTTCTTCTTTCTTTTTTTCCTTTCTTTCCAATACCAAAAATGAAACTCAGGCCCTTGCAGTTCCAGGCAGGCACTCTGCCTCTGAGTTCCACCCCTGGCCATCGAAGGTTACTTTCTAAATGAGGCACTTTCCACCTGTTCTCTTTATATATAGAACAAAGGCAATCAGAATATGCTACCCCAACGTATGCCACTTTGACATAGGGATGATTTCTAATTGGCGGCAACTGAGAAGCAGAAAACTCACAAAGGACTCTACACATTCTCTTTTAGTCTAGAGGTGAAATATCCTCCTTCCTTTTCCCATACCAGAAAAAGATAACCGTACTAAACAGTCTATGTCATCCATTAATTTCCTCCATCTATTTACCTACCCAAGCCCCAAATACTAACCACTCAATGGAGTTGTTCAGCACTGAGTTCTCCCACGTGTGTACATATTGCACACATGAGTAAACTGATTTTTCTTTTGGTTATCTGTCTTTTATCAGTTTAATTTGCAGGTGCCACATAATAAAACTAAGAGTGCAGAACCAAACTGTATTTCCTTCCCAACAGAACTTTTCTCGCCCATCACTTCCCATTCCCCTTATTCTGTTTTATTTTCTTCGTAGCACCTATTAATGCTTTAATATATCATACATAGAACATACTCTGTTATATAACATACTCTGATATATAACATATCTATAACTATATAGGGATGATATACAGGCAAAGAGATGCCTAACGTCAGCAGAGTCACCTTTATCTACTAGAAGATAAGTTTCATGAGGATTAGATTTTTCACTTTTTTGTTCATCCGGGAATCTTCAGTGCTTAAGGGATACCTGGCACACTGGGAATGTTCTGTGTTGTTGGGTGAATGAACCTGTCTGAATCCATGGCAGTCACATGGCCTTTGCATATAGCAGCTTCGTATAACCTAATAAGATTATTACAAATTTGAAGTTGAATATTTACTGTGGTAAAAAAGTAAAGGATCAATGAAGAATGCACATGAGAAATATGAGAAATGCATCTTCCTCAACAGTGTTACACAAGATTTTTTTTTCTTTTTTTTTTTTTTTTTTTTGCACTGGATCTCACTATGCAGCTCAGACCCATAGTGATCCTCCTGTTTCCCGTTTCCCAAGTACTGGGATTACAGGTATGTGCCACCCCACCTAGACTCCAGCATTGGCTCAGGGGGCTCTAGAGTTGGGCCAGCGTAGCAGGCGGGGCCAAGAACCAAACTCTGGCCCGCTGCACTTTCCTAAGCAAGTGCTTAGTCCACTGAGCTATACTGCTGGCCCTTAAAAGATTTTTAAAGGCATCCAACAAACACTGTACTTACAAGGGGATAAATGGTAAAAAGAAATGTTCCTTACTTTGAAAGCAATTTGAAGTTATGATGATAATGATTGTCTATGCTACGAGTAAATTTTCCAGCAAAGACCTCTGTCCAGGCATCGCCAGATATGCTTTTAAGAATTCTAGGTGGTCCACCTTGCGAAGAAATCCTGTTTCAGACGTCTGTATCATGAATGTTTCATTCACTCTTCTACCCTATATTAACTGACTAACCTAAGGTTACCAATAAAATTTCTTTAATTTTTTTATATTTTTTTAATTTTTTTATTTTATCTTTTTTTTTTTTCTTGCTTCAGAACCTTTATTTGTTTATTCACTCACTTTTATGGCCAGCTCAGCCTGCCCCAAGGGCTGGCGCAGCATGTGGTGCCAGGGATTGAACCGCAGTCCCTGAAGCCACCCAAGCTTTCTCAAGCAGGCACTTTAGACCACTGAGCCATCCCACTGGGCCCCCTAAGCTTTCCTAAGCAGGCGGTTTAGACCACTGAACCATCCCGGCGGGCCCCCAATAAAATTTCTTTTATAAACTCAACAAGCAGGTATAAAAATCTTATAAATGAAAGTCTTTCATAATTCATTTTTGTAACCACCTTTAATGTTTTATGATTTTTTTAAAAAAGATCTCTAGAAATGGAACACTAAATTATAATCTTATGCTAAGAGAAAATTAAGTTACCGCTAATGATATTTAAGAACTTTGTTCACAAAATATAAGGTACAAATAAGTGCATAGTATTCTTCATAATATGCATAGATTTTTTTCTCAACTATGATAAATTCCCAGCATAGTATATATAGGTATCTCTCCTCACACAATATGGGCTTTTGGTATGTGAGCGTGGAATAAATGTCTTGGATACACAATTAACTATAAGAACAAAAAATTTCTAATATTCTTGAAAAAATAAAAGTGGTTAAGTCACTGTTCAGATCAAGTTTAATTTAGTGAAGACTTAATTTGAATGTACAATAACATTGGATGGCATGACATACATACTACTAAGAATAAAATACTGTCATTTATAATTTCAGAGATTTTAAAATAGAGAAATATGTATTTGAGTTAATAACTAATTTTCTAGGATTTAAAGGAATCATAGCCATCTTAGCTAAAATTCTTAGTTTCTTCCAAGAAACAATAAAAGAAAACTAAATTATTTGAATAAGCTTATATTGAGTATTGTGTAATACTGCAGATTATCAACTACACTAAGTCCCCACAAACTGTAGAATATCCTAGAGTATAATAATTCTCCCTGGAGTGAGCAATATAATCCATCATAAGCTACATGTCTAAGTTCTAAATGAAATTATACTTTTTAGTCAGAGTCTTTTTGAAAGAAATATTAACCTTCAAAAATGTTATCTTATGATCAGATTAGTCCTCCTTAAATTCATGAAGTAATCTTTTTTTTTTTCAAATTATTTCATTAAAATGCTGAATTTTCCCAAAGTGACATTGGCTAATGAAAACAGTCACCAGTTTGATCCTTTCCATTCCAGTCCTTCATACTGAGCTCTAGCGGGAAACTAGAAAATGTCATTCTAAAAATTGCTTTGATAAATAGCAGGTAAATCACAAGACAGATGCAAACTAATCCTTAAGGTGGGTGAGAATCTGGCAGCCAAGCAGCCAAGAAAAAAAAAAAAAAACAAAGACAACTACTAGTATGAAGACTGAAAGCACTTATAACATTTCAAGAATGGATGAGTAGATCTTTCAAAATAGGAATTATAAACAATAAAAAACGTCACGCAGCAATTTCATTTTATGAAGAAACATGTAAGTAAATGTACCATTTGATTTAATAATGAAGATATGAAAACGACAAACTGCTCACAAAATAGCTGCAGTAGCTTCCTTCAGTACTGGTGTATACGTCTTGAAATGAGAGTCAATAGTCATAAGATTAAAAAACATTATTCATCTCCTTCTCACAGCAGGGCAACTCAGCCTGCTGTCACCAAACGTGTTCCCTCCCTGTTCCCTGATGAGGCTCCTTTAATGGGACGAGATGAATGAAAGTGTTTAACTATTTCAACGTATCAACAGTAGAAAATAAAAAGCAGCTCTGGAAACAAGCGACCCAGCTTCCTGCTAATTGAATATGTCGATGTCTTCGACAAAAAGGTGTTGCTGTCTCACATTTTTACAGTGCCACAGAAATACAACAGAAACATACTAGTTGAGTGATATTAATTACACATAGACCCAATACAAAATAGTTCTGCCAAATCTTTTTCTAATCCCTCACAAATGAAGAGCTCCACATCATTTGGGGAGAGTGTGTTCTGTTTTAAGTCTAAAGTAAATTTAAGCTATAATTTCAAGAGTTCACATCTTCTTAATGTTGCAAATGATGAGAAGACAGCCTATTATTTACAGGTAATGTTGCTTTTGACCAGGT
Source organism: Myocastor coypus (assembly GCA_004027025.1). NCBI lineage: Eukaryota > Metazoa > Chordata > Mammalia > Rodentia > Myocastoridae > Myocastor > Myocastor coypus. The sequence goes on along the minus strand of PVJA010018015.1, from coordinate 21,259 downwards.
GGAAGAAGTCTCTGGGACCCAGAAAATGCCTCTCGGAAGGCACGATATCTTCCTATCTTTTGTTTCTTTTTTTTTTTTTTAATTATTATTATTATCGTTATTCTGTAAGGTGCCTACAAGTTTAATGAGGTATCACTTAGGAAATAATCTTTTGGAAAAGGATATTCATTCTCCAAAATACCACTTCAAAATGTTCAGTTTCAGCTCGGACCTACCACAAGTCAAAACGAAAACCAAAATCCCTTCCGCTCCCCAATTCCTTAATTTGCTTTCTTCTCCTTTCTACTCCACCAGCGCTACCCTTCCATTGGATTTTCTTTTCCTAAGCCTCCAGTTTTCTCACCCAAACTCTATTCATGAGGAATAAGTTGGAAATTTTTATGGAGCAAGGATCTAAGAAATTATTTCCTTTAGTAATATTTACATTTCAAAAATTGATATCTGAATAAGGATTGGCAATATATCAGTAAGAAATGAGTCCCAAGATATATACTTTAGGTTTCCTGTTGGTGCAAAGAACTACACCTAGTGTCATTTACACTTCAATACCAAGTTTAATCACGCTTCACGTTGCACATTGCAACTGAATTGCATTCTAACTTTTTAGTTGTGCCTATTATTAAAATTTTTATGTGGAAGCATAGGCTTTTAGGGAAATAGGAAAATTTCACACTAAATTTTATGAAATTCACCTTGTTCAGTACAAAAAGGAGTTTGGTGAATAGTTCTAGAATTTTTCCAAGCAGCTATTATAGGGTATTTGTGTTCAGGTGAACAAGTACAACCTAATGAGATGGAAATAGCACCCATTTTTCAGAACTCATGTGAAATTTTTACTATCACATCCATCAAATCCAGCGCTTTAGGGCACCTAGTAACATGTGGCTAAAGGCAGAAATGAAAGGGGTTTCTGTGGTTTAGGAGACTTTAAAGTCAGAACACTGAATATATGATTTTGGTCAGATATTTCTATTTAAGTAGTGCAAATATGGGCAATTTGTCACCACAATTTTAGATTTTCAGTCTCCACCTCTTAAAAAGAACGTGGAAAAAAAAAATACAGGAGAAATTGGAGAGAGAAAGAGGAGATGGTGGGAGAGCGAGGCAAGGATGCCCGTCTGTCATGCAACAAAATCTCTGCATTATCATCAACCAAAATGGCCATAACGATAAAGCCCATGGATGAAATTTACACTAGGGTATGAAGCAAAAAGCCAACTTTCTCAATTGAAATCGCTTTGCTATAGATTCAACCCATTGTGTTTGACACAGTGTTTCCCAGCCCTAGAACCCCACAGGAATCACTTGGGATGATTCAAATCTATGTTCATGCCCTGGAGCTATCCCCCAAGATTCTGATGCAGTTGGCATGCTGTGCAGCCGGGGCACCAGGAGCTTTAAAGGCTCCCTGGGTGATTCACACACACAGGCACTTGTTTGAATGGACGGAGGCCGAGCTTCCCTGGGCATCTTAACTAGCAGAGCAGCTTGGTAGCATCTTCTGGGGTTACCCAGGGCAACGGATCACATCCTTCATAGTAGCCCTGACTCACGCTGCAGTAGAGAAAGAGACAGACAGCCTCACCCATAAATGACCATTGCTGTTAGATTCCTCTGTGAAAGGCCCTCAAATGGCCTTGAGGTAAACCAGACAGTTTAAGAACGAGGCTGCCATCTGCCTGCTTTCCTGGGCGTCTCACGTTCACTCCCCAAAGAGATGTGAATGACTAATCGTAGTCTTCTACTTGTGTGCAGGAGACACGGGCTCCGTGGTCTTCTGCACTGGGAGCTCCCGTGGCAACAGGCAAAGCCCACGTGGGGCAGAACCAACTCACTGTGCAGGGCAAGTGGGACACGTATCGACCTCTGGAGATGCCTCTCCCCTCTGCCGATCTTCAAAGTTGTGCTTGAAGGTCTTTCAGGGCAGAGGCAGGTCCGAGTGGAATACGGTGGTGTGCCCCTGGGACAGACACAAGCTGTGGTTGTTTCTTGTATATAACAATCACCTCAAGGCCCCTTCATCATGCAGGTGGCTGAGTCTCTCTTGCAGAATTAATAATTCAGTCAGTCCAGGTTGGAGCTTGAGAATCTGCAATTCTAATGTCTTCTCAGGTGACGTCACTGGTCCAGCAATCATACTTCAAGGACCCCCTAGGTATATTGTCAGAGATGAGTTAATTATGGACAGTAATCAGCTCTGAGCTCAGGAGACAAGACTAGGTACAGAAGCCGCGGATGTTGTCTGTGACCGGAGTCCAAAGATATTGTCACTGGGAGATTTCTCCGCGATATGTGTAGAGTAGCCTAAGGGAATCAAAAATGCCAGGCAAGAGAATGTAGTGTGAATGAGCATTGGACAAAAAGATACTTCATCATCACTGTTTGGCTTAGACTCCTCTAGGGACTTCCGGGAAACATTACATAATCTTTTACCTAAACACTAAATCATCCTAATCCATGCGTTTAGTTGGAAGCAGATCAGCTTCGCCAGCCAAAATAACACGCAGGGATGGATTTCAAAATGAGGATTTTTTTATAGGGGTATACTGTGATCTAAGATAAAGTAAATGGTTTGCGTTCTCATAGCACCATCTAGTGGGAATTTGAGGTCTTTGTTTTATGTCAAAGTGCAAAATGGAGGTAGTTTATATTTTCCTCACAAGAAGCCTCATCATTTGCTCATGGAGAAACAATACAGGAGGACAAGAGAATAAAGCAATTAAACTGTAATTAGGTGAAAGGTATTCTTCTAATCATCCATAGTACATCCTATGAAAATAGCAAAGCCAAGGGCTGAGGAACTTGGACACCCAGAGAAATGTGTAAGCAAGATAAGCTGACACACAACACACACACACACGCGCGCGCGCATGCATGCATGCATATATATATATATATATATATATATATATATATATATATATATATTTTTTTTTTTTTTTAACCAGGAATCGAACTCAGGACCCTGAGCTTGCCAGGCAAGCGCTTATTCCACTGAGCTATCTCTCTAGCCGTTTTCATGCCTCGTCTAATAAAAGGAGATACTAAAAGCAAGAAAATTATATTACATCAAAACCTGTTGCCTTCCTACACTGTGTGTATATGCTAAAGGCTCAAATCTCCTTACAGCAACTGACAGATAATTAGACAGAAATAGAAGAATAAGTCTCATGTTTTACAGGAAGGTACTAGGATTCAAAGAACCTCACACCTTATAAATAGTTGGGTAAGTGGAGAATTCTCTATTTGCTATTGTAGAGTCCAGAAGAAATAGCGGAAGGAGGAAGACAGATACTAAATTTCTGTTCCTGGCCCTAAAAAGGAATCAGAAAGGGGAAAAAAAAAAAAAAAAAAAAAAAACTACCGACAATCTGTTTTATTAGCCCATAAAATGTCATATAGATTTTTTTTAATGTGTTTAGTATAGGGTCTGTAAGGTCTCACTACACAGATTCTCACTCATGGACTCGTAGTGATCCTGCGGTTTGCAGCCTCCCAAGCACTGGGGTTACAGGCGTGCACCCCCAAGCCCAGTCTCACTCGCTGTCTCAGCTTGTCCTGAGGCGGTGCCAGGGCACTGGGGATGAACCCCTGGTCCCTGCATCTGCCTAGGCAGGTGCTTTAATCCACTGAGCTATCTGGCTGGCCTAACCCACAAAGTGTTGCATGGGAAACAGTTCTAGGTGAGCTGCTGACCGCAAGAGCCTATTTATATATAGGCTGAACAACAATTAAATTTTTTTAATTACACGATTGTTTAGCTTCTGCTTTCTTATCTCTGAATATTCCTTAGGCAGACTCCACAGATGTCTGTTCACGTTACGGTGGATACAAATCTTACAATTTTAAGGGACACAGGTGACCTAACAGGCCCGGCCTGTCTCTCCTCCTCTGACTCTGCCATTACAGCACAGCTTCAGGGACCCACCACAAAGTCTGAAATCCGAATTGTAAAATCCAAAACTTTTTTCAGTACCAACAGGATATTGCAAGTAGAAAATTCCACCTTTGACTTTATAGGATGTCTCTCAGGTGAAATTATTTTAAATATTATGTGACATTACCCATCAAGCTATATGCATAAGGCATATGTGAAACATAAATTAATTTTGTGCATAAGTATAGAGTTCAATGTCAAGATTCTTCATATAGGCAAATACTTGAAAATCAGAAAAACATCAAAATTTGACACTCTTCTGGTCTCAAGCATGTCCGAAAATGTATATTTATTCAGTTTGTATCTGCTCTCTTCATTCTCATCAAAAATGTATCTTCTTGAGTGACTTAAATACAAACTGCATTTGGAAGAGTTAAAAAAAATATAAAGTTTATTGAAAGTGCTAATGCTTAATTGTTTGGCCAATCATATAGACCTATATCTATTAATCTAAACAGATCTGATGATGAAAATACGTAACACAACCATCGTTAAATATTTGTTCTTGTTTTGAAATTCTGTCGTATATGTACTCTTGCTTGTTTTTGTTTTTCCATCTTTGTTTCTGCTATTTGTACTCTTTAAAATAAAATTTTTAAATAATAAAAAAATTGTATCCTCTTTAATGAGTTACAGTGGAATCTGAGGAGAAGACACAAGACAGGGTCTACCCAACTCCTTTTTGTTATAGGATTCTCTGTTGCTTTTACTGCTTTCCTGGTCAACTCCAGCAACCCACAGCTGCCTTCCATTCAGCAGATGCCTAAACTGCAGGCCACGTCAAGGGCCCTGCTCAGTTCAGCGGGCCCTGAACCGGCTCACTGGAGTGGGTGCCCCAAGTCCAGCAGTCTTTCCCTGTCTCTTCTTCCCTCCTCCCTTGCTGGCTTCTTCTACCTACATCTCTTACACTGTGAGCAGGACTTCCTGTACTATCAAGCATACCATCTCTCCCAATGTCTACTCAGCCCACTGACTTGATTCTTATCACTCATGTCCAGAGTACTCTCTGTTCTGTGGCTAGGCCCTCTATCCCTGGCATCTCTACGTAGACTTCCTTTCCCTGCTCCTACGGGAACTGACTTGGGAGACATCCACCTGAGAAATAAGATAGTGAGTTCTTTTCTTTAGTGTCCCTCTACCCCATCTTATGGAGGAAGAGTTTGCCAGTGAGCATCCAGAGCATTTGGGATCCCTTTCTCATTCCAGCTCTTTCTTTGTAGTCTGCCTGCCTCTAGCCTAAATCTACCAAGTCATATTTTTTGTTTGTTTGTTTTATTTTTTTATTCTGGAACTCAGGTCCTTGCACTTGCCAGGCAAGCGCTCATTCTACTGAGCTATCTCCCCACCCCTGGTTAGAGTGTTGTAGGCAGCTGAGTTAGATTAGATAAGAATATTATAGGCGGTCAGAGAGGGCCAGGCCCTCAAGGACAACATAGAAGACAAGGTGACTTTGCAACTAGAGACAGACACTCCTCCATCCACCGTGGGCCAGATCGCAAGGCAAGAGTAAACAAAAGCAACTGAATACTTCCCTAGGGATGGGCATCAGGAATTGATATTTTGAGTAGGTATCGATCACCTTGAAAGAGCCTAGAAAGAGTCACCAGCCCATGCCCAACAGGAAGAGACCTTCCTCTCTATTCTTGCCCACTTGCTATGTGACTTGCTTTCCCATTGGATCCTGATTTTAATCAATTTTACCTGAGCAAAGGTGCTTGGAATCTCATTGGTTGACCACAGTTTTGTCCCACCTCATAGCCACCTAAGCCAGTTCTCTTGTCTTCTCCACAACCTTACAGCTGCCTCACCACGTGGTTTTACACTATAAAAGTCTAGAAGAGATAGCTTCTAGGGGACACCCTTTCAGGACCCCCCCTCCTGTGTCTCTCTCGGACAGAAGCTTTCTTTCCTTCAATAAATATATTCTGCTCATTACTTTCATGTGTTCCTAAAATTCATTCTTTGGTTTTAGAGAACATAAACTCATCCCAGGTATTTTTCAGGTAGGGGATCGGTTTTCCCTATAATCATTTGGATTCCCTATTGGAGATCATCTACCTCAGAAAAGTTTTTTTTTTGTTTTTTTTTTGTTTTTTTTTTTTTTCCTTCCTGCATCAGTAGCAGGTAAGTCTCAACTGGGAGAATGGAAGGTCAGGCTGATGACAGCAGAAAGTCACTCCCACCACACAGGTGAAGAATCCAGAGCCAATGAGTAGAAACCGTACCACAGAGAGGACTTCCTGGTGGGAATGGGATCTGGGATTGTGGAGATGTTGCAGGTACAGTCACTTGAGGCCATAGAGAAGGACAGAAATGGCTTCAAGCCAGCAGGAAGCTAACTGACCAGGAGAACACAAAATATACCCTTTTACCCTTGAATCACTGAGCTCCTCTGGGATATACAGAAGAGCAAAGACGGTTAAAAACTAGCAGGCCTAGGACAGTCCTTCAGAAAAAGCAGCTTGAGTAGTTTATACTACAGGCTTTTATCTCTTATACCTAAATCACTATATTTCTTTGACTCATTCAAGATATGGAGTTGAATAAAAGGACTAGAAAGTTAATTAGGATATTTTGTTTTCATCTTTGTGTTCTAATCACCAGTTTCAGTTCATGAAGAAAATACAGGTAAAAAGGAACATCCCATTTTGGACTGTATAAAACAAATAGGCGAGCAATAAAAATGGAGTCGTCCTTGCTAGAGTTCCACTTCACCAAACAAAGTGAAACCAAGCTGTGGTCTGCCCCTGACCTTGAGGGGAGAGATAACAATCAAGATTTCTCATCAGGCCAGTTTCAATTAACATGATAATGAGGTTCTCTCTGCTTTAATCCTTATAGAAAAGGAACCTGAAGTGATCCTGTATTTATTATCCAATCAGCTATTCTCCTGTTGTTCTGTTTTCTTCTTTCCACAGTAAAACTATAGTGACTAATACATGTTTTGTTTCTTGTTTCTACTTTCTTCAGCCCCTCTCTGTGAATCGACCTCTTCTGTCAGCCCCCTTACTCCGCTTTATGGAAGGAGCTATTGCCTGAATCTAGAATCCCAAAGCCAGGCAAGATCTTTAAATTTGTGCCTGGGCGTGGTGGTGCACGCCCGTAAGGCTAGCACTTGGGAGGCTGAGGCAGGAGGATCAGTGAAAGTTTGAGACCAGCCTGGGCTACAAAGTGAGCTCAAGGCCAGCCTGAACTGCATGAGACCCTGTCTCAAACACACACACACACACACACACACACACACACACACACTCACACAAAGATCTTTAAATTTCTGTTGTTTTTTTGTTGTTTTTTTTTGTTTGTTTGTTTTTTACCATTTCTATCAACATCCTGCCATCTGAGATTAAATACTGTCTCCTATCATGTTGTTAATTGTGATAAAACAATAACAGGCAATTTCCTTCCTACTATGGTTTGGTCCTAAATGAAACTAAATCTAAATTTTTAAAATAAATAGTATTGATAAATTTTTCCTAGTCAGTTATTCACTCTCCAAGACAAGATTTCAGGATGTCCAGGATTTTAAAAATTATATTTAAGAAAGTATATGTAATTCTATAGAGAACTATTAAATATATTGTATGTATTTCAGTATCTTTAAGGTTTTATTAAATTTATTTCTATTTCTTATTTCAAGAAGGCCTATACTAATGAATCTTCATTGAATTTTCTACGTGCTCAGCGCTGTTCTCTGACAGAAAGGTAAGATCCTAGGCTGAGATCTCAAGAGGCAGACTTTTCTTTTTTTTATTTTTTTATTATTTATTTATTTATTTGTCTTTTTTTTTTTTTTTTTTTTTTTTTTTTTTTTTTTTTTTTTTTTTTTTTTTTTTTTTTTTTTTTTTTTTTTTTTTTTTTTTTTTTTTTTTGCTTGCTTCAGAACTTTTGCTTATTTGTTTATTTATTTGTTTTTATGGCTGGCTCAGCCTACCCTGAGGGCAGGGCTGGCGCAGCATGTGGTGCCGGGGATCGAACCGTGGTCCCTGCAGCTGCCTAAGCTTTCCTAAGCAGACGATTTAGACCACTGAGCCATCCTGCCGGGCATCAAGAGATAGACTTTTCAATGAGGGTTCATGAGTATCTGATTTATTAAGAAGATGCTCTCAGGAGTAATAAAGGAGAGGTGAGCCAGGAGAAGAAAGTAAGCCAGGACGGGGCTCTTCCAGCCAGGCCAGGTGACCTCAGCTAGTTTCTACAGGGAACTCCAAATTTCATGCAGGAACTTTCTTTCTGGGAAGCAAAGGAGCTGTGCTCCCAAACATATTATCATTAGAAAAACATCCCAGGGCTGGCTAGAGAGTGCACAGAGGTGTCAAGACTATAGATGGGTGAGCAGATAGGCAAAAGCACTTATGATGTAAGAAGAAATATATTTGGTCTTCATCTTCCATTTCTGATGAGTTCCTAAGACCCTTGGACTTTCCTGAATGGTAGGTATGACTAGAGGGCCTTCTATTGTTCACACTGTCTTCCTCCAGTCTATGTTAAGGAGTTGACTCCGGAGGAGTCCCCAGGTAGTTGCCAGAAGGGGATGGTCACCAAAGGAATCTACTAGATGAGTAGAAGTTGCAATTTTCAGGTCCACCCCCACCCCATTACTCCTATCTCCACCACACTTCAGGGGAGAGAGAAGGAAAAGAAAGTGAAGAGTGCCTAAGAAAGGGCATGAAAGGCTCTGAAAAGAAAAATCAGTGGGACTTAGAGAGCATCCAGGTTGGTGATCAGGCTGGACTCCTGGGAGGGTGGCACACCCACACCCAGAGGGCACAGGGCCTCTACACCGCTGGCTTCATATTTGCCTGATGCATTTTTTTTTTTTCAAATGCTCATTCGTTTGTATCCTTTTCAGTAGCCCTCATCATAAGCATATAAGGGCAGACAAAGAAGATTCCTGAGTCCACAAGCTGTTCTAGCAAATCACTAAGCCTAAAAGAGCGTCATGAGAACTTCTGATTTATAGTTGGTCAAATGTCTAGAAAGGCTGCATTTGTAATTAGCATCTAAGTCGTGGGCGCGGGTTTAAGTGCTTAACCTGTGGGGTCTGCGATAACTGGATAATTAGCATAAGAACTAAGGTATTGTAAGATATCAAGTTGGTAGAAAATTGGTTGTCATGAGGAGAAAAAAAAACATATATACAGCTCTGAAATTGTTGTAAAAACTAGAAGACCGTAGTAGGGAGGCAAATAGATTTAAATAGGGAGCACTAGTGTCTTATTTCAGTCACCACAGACCTGGTATGTTATTTCCATTGCCGTGTTATCCTCTACATGAGAACCAGAATAATTGGATCCCAATTTTAGACAAAATATAGCCAGGTTTAAAGTTTTGGTGTAGTTAAATCACACTACCACAAGGGAGGAAAAAAGTTAACTCCGCTACTATACACTGAAATCACTATTAGCTAATCCTGAGGATCAATGTGATCGATTACGAGAAACCCAGGGAGGTGAGCAGACTGTGAGGATGCTGACCCCGCCAATGGATTCAGTCATGATGGATTCAAAGCGGAAGGTGCTGTTGGAAGAAGTGGGTGTGCGTCAGTGTGATTTTGCAGGGTCTTTCTTTCCTCGGGTTCCTGACTTCTCTCTGCTTCCCAGCTGTCCTGAGGTAGGAACTCTGCTTTGTCATGCCTTCTGCTGTAAGCCTCTGCCCTAGAGTCAGCTCACCCTGAACCACAATCTCTTGAAACCATGAAGCAAACTGAACCTCTTTCCTTAAAGTTGTGTGTGTCAGATAGTATGTTCCCACAACCATAAACTGATTAGCACATTTTGGTAGCTTCAGATATGCTGCTACTTAGGCTCCCACCCCTGGGAACATACCTAATTTCTTCAGTATGGGATATGCCTTGGTTATTTTTCTCTTCTTGCTGGGACAAAATACCTGACACCTAAAGTTAAGGAAGGAAAGTCTTATTTAGCTCATAGCTTGTGAAGGTTTCAGTCCATACTCAGGGGGAATTCAAGGCAGAGGGTCATGGTGAGGGAACACAGCTTAAGGTGATAGAACACAGCAAAAGCAACAAGAGCAGAAGGGAGGGGAGCAGGCCTCTTTTCCCCACTCTTATTGCATACTGATTATCTGCCTATACCATCTCTGCACCCTCCTCTTCTACAGGCTCAAGATGTTTACAAAGGGAGGCCAGCTGGTTCCCTGCAGAGTCACTTGGTTAAGCTTCTAAACTTTTGAGTTTGCCTCAAGGTGACATAATGTATCAACCATTACAGGACTGAAATGGAAATTCTCGTCTTTTGAATCCACCTCTACCTCCAGGCAATTTTATTTTCCTTGAAGATTTGGGAACCGCTGACCAGAGGCCAAAGAGACTAATGTAAATTCCTGCACCAGAAGAAGCATGAGAAAGAGCAAGCCTGGAGCTGACTCTTGAAAAAAATAAAAGAGTTGAGTAAGAATAAACTAAAGAGTTAATTATACTGGCCCAAAAGTGATATCACCAATTCAACTGTGCTTTATTTCAAAGGCAAAATGTAAAGTGATTAATAAAAGAAAATAAGGAAACTTAATTAAAAATTGTCCTTGTGAAGCTAGTGAAAAATAAAGTGTTATAGAAAAAATGAATCCTACTTTAATCACCCCAGAGGTTAAACAATTTTCTTCCATTTAAACCAATGGGCAACCGTAGTAAATTTTTTTGAATAGAGGAATGAAATCATAAAAGCAATATATTGCAAAAATATACTGAAGATAGATTTAAAGGCGCAAGAGACTTGAGTTGAGTTTGGCTCAGAGATCGTTTGGGTAATTCTGATACTCAGCGGAGTCTTTATGAGGACAGTACCTGTCAGAGATGAAAGACAACCAGAAGAAAAGATAATATTTAGAAAAAGAGATGTCATGCATTTTGAATATAGGAGTCAAAAAGAGGGACGAATTAAAGGTAATCCTGAATTTATTACACGACATAAAGTCCTAATCGACATGGTTTTCCATTAGCTACATTATCCCCAGACCTGCCTCAGTTGGGCTGTAAGACATGAAATGTACTCTGGATGTCAAAGAGGGATAGGAAGGAAAAGGCCAAATCCTCTGGTTCAAGTATATTGTTATCAATAATGAAGTTACATTGAACATGTCACAGATGATTGGCAAGAAAAAATATTAAGAAAACTCTTGGGGCCAGGTATGGCGATGCACATGTAATCCCAGCACCCAGAAGGCTGAGGCAGCTGAGGCAGTTGGTTGTCCACAAATTCAAGGCCAGCTTCGGCTATGAAGTGAGTTCTCTGGCACCACCCCCAGAAAAGACGAAAGGAATTAAGTCGGAAGAAAGATTAGACAGTCATTGTAGGGACTTTAGATATACCCATCCCTGTTCTGGTCTCCTCTATATTCCTAAAAGAGTCAGGGCAGGGCCTGAGAGACAGTTCAGTGGACTAAGCACCTGCTTAGGCAAGCTCAGCGACTGAGTTCTATTCCCAGTACAGCACACTGAGCCAGCCCCACCACTTGTGTGCTGCGCTGGGAATCAACTCTGGGTGTGGTTGCACATACCTGTAATCCCAGCACTGAGCAGTCTGAGACAGGAAAATCACTACAAGTCCAGGCTATGTAATGAGAACCTGTACCAAACACATAAAGGGCCAGGGGAAGGAGAGTCAGAATGTGCATCCTTTTTTTTTAAGTTGAACTTCCTTGAAGTCCAACAATAAGGTAAAAGAGTGATTCCTTATTGCCCACTGGATGGCATCAAGTTTCATGAGATCTTGAGCACACAGGTCTCAATGATGGACCAAGAATTCCACAGCTCTGGAGAGAGGCCCTCAAGCAAAATAAGTCATTGGACAGAATTGGTGGCTCAGAGAGTGTCACGTGTGAGCAAGAATGGTGGCAGTAGAAAGTGACATTGATCTCCTGTCTCACATTGTGGTAAAAACCAAAGACAGCCCAACAAAAGAACTGGTGCTAAAAATTAAGAATAACAACAAGAGGATTGCACATCCCAGCCAATGGCGCTATGGAGCAGGTCAAGACCTAGAAAGGGCTTGCTCCCCACCAGTGCTGCCCCTGTGCACTGCAAAGAGAAAAAGCATTAGATATCTGAGTACCTATTACATATACATATCTATGTGTGTTGTGCGCCTCTCTAAATACATAGCATTAAATATAAATAACTAAGAAATCTTTCAATATGAGTACTTAATAATCCAGCAATCATTAATGTGATTACATTTTCCTAGGAATGATTGAATTATTTCTGAAGCGTGAAGCAAAAATATAATTATGTTTTCATTGTAGAAAATTAAAGACTGTCACATTTTGTGCATCTGAACTTACACTCTTTAAAATCATGCCGACTCACAAGCTTTTGCGCTAAGGTGGCAAGAGCAGGGGTCGCATTTCAGTGCATCTGGCTTGGAGCCAAGTCCAATTTTAAGAACCAAGACAGTCAGTGGAGGACCTCTGATCAATGAGTGGGCTCAAACTATAGCCAGACTAGATGATACAGGCAAAAAGTTTAGATTGAGTTAGTACTCATTAGAATGAAGGTAAGTTAAGCCAGGGTGAGTGAGCAAAAGAACACAGAAAATTCTGAAACTCAAAGTCACTCCTGTGGGATATGAACAATGAGCTCGATGCCTATTTAGAATATCAATCCCTGATGCACATTCCTAGGGAAATATGTGGCTTTCTCTCTTTCTCTGAAGAAAGACAGCTACCGTGTTGTAAGTTTCCCATACAAGGAGAAACAGAGCTTTCAGCTGGGAGCAATGGACTCCTACCAGCAGTCAGAGGCATGTAACGGGAAGCAGGGGGCCCTGAGGAGAAGGCAGCTCTAGCTGCTAGCCGATTTCACCCTCATGAGAACCCTTCATACAAAAGGCTTAGCTAATCCATGCTGAGACTCCTGACTCACAAACTGAGACAATAAACTAACAGTTAAGGAGTTATTTGTTCCAAAGAAAAACCAAAGCAGCTGAGAGCGAGCACATGTGCAAAAGTTGGAGAAGTGTTCATGCAAAGACGATGGGGAGAGAACCCATCTCAAAGAATATAGATAACTGCTACCATATGACCTTATTTACATCCGGCATCTCAAAATGTTAAACTCATAGAAGTATATAAGTCTCCACAATGTTCAAAAAGGAAAGAAGGGAGAAGGGGTCAAAAAGGAAATAAGGATTTTCAAAGGCAATGAGAATAAATGGAGCCAAAGTCATCATCAATGAAGAGAATAAAACTCTCTAAACCACAGATGGAATGGAGCCAGGGGCCAAAAGCACAAAGTACGGTGCTGGCTTAGATACTGTGATGAATACAACAGACCCATGCCTAGACATTACTGGAAAATATGATGTCACAGATGAAAATGAAAAAATCTATGAACATGCAGAAGAACCCATGGAATTGGCATTAAAAAAAAATAATAATAAAGCCCACTCTTCTCCACATGCTCACTGAGTTTTAAAGAGAAGTCAGTGTGTGCTGAAGTTGTCTGTGAAAACCACAGATGTGTTTGGCAGGGGGGATATACAGCTCATTAATTCTTCTCTTCAAAAAATTTTCTGAAGATGAACTACCGAAATTAATGAACGTAAAAATGTTTATTTAAAAAATTAGCAATGGGGCTGGGGAGATAGCTCAGGGGCACAAGTGACTGCCTGGCAAGTGCAAGGTCCTGAGTTCAATCCTCAGTTCCACAGAATAAATAGATAGATGATAGATGATAGATAGATAGATAGATAGATAGATAGATAGATAGATAGATAGATGAAAAATAGGATACAAAAGGCTTGTGAAAGAAACATCGATATCAGCTCAGTATGTGGGATAAAATCTGGAAAGAAAATTGTATTGATGTGATATTTAATGTAAATGTGTGCAAAGTCATCATTCGTAGTAAGTGATTTCATTTTCTTTAATGTGATATGGACATTACATTCTTAAAAGTTACAAAGAGAGTGATAGTGAACCAGTTTGAATTGATTTTTACTGTCTAACAAACCACACCAAGTCATGCTGGGCTAAAACAACAGCTATATAGGTAGTGCATGGCAAGCACTTTGAACTATCGTCAGGTGGCTGCGGGTTGTTCTACTCTCAGGTGGTCTCACTAATGTAGCTGAGGTCAACTTCCAGGTGCCCTGGGGAAGAAACTGTTTTGGATGAGAGACCTGTGTTTGATCCAGCACATACCAGCATACCAACACCAGAGCCTGGGCTTTTCCACATAGCTACGGAGGAAGTCTCTAAGGCAGCAATTGGAAATACTCAAAAGCCCTCTTGACTGAGAGCCTCAGAACATGACTTACCTTTACCCCACTTTGATAGTCAAAGCAAATCACAAAGCCAAGCCCACCTTGAGGGTTGGAAAAACTGAATACAACTGCTAATAAAAAACTGTACCAACTGACATCACAAAGTTCATGGAGACAGAGGGAAATAATTGTGGTTGTCACTGTGAACAATCTACTGTAGGCTGATATCTGGCTATCATTATTCCCGTCATTCTCAGGGGCAAAATATACTCGCTTCCTCCTGAGATATCCAAGGTGTAATCTAATCATTATGTTTGCTCATAGTTCAGTCTCCTGATCTACATTTTTTTTTTCTGAGTGTAACTCTTCTGAATCTGGGGACCTCTGATGTAAAGGACAAAATCTGTCCCTGACACACCTAATGAACAATAGAGAGGCATTACCAGATGACCACAACTGATACTCACATTCGAAAAGGGAAGGATGGGTGGTATATAATGGTTGTAGTCCAGAGATGCTCTGAAATTGAACCTTGCAAATGTTCCTAGGTCCCGCTACTCAGAGGTAGGAAGGTTCCTTAATTAAGGCCCATTCTGACCCCTGAAAGGAACTTCTCAAAAAAAGTATTCTCCCACTGCCCTGGGCTCTACTCCCTATCTTTCCTAATCCTGCCAAGCCACTGTGAGGATAAGCCTGCTGAGGGACTTGTGGACAGATGCACCTGTCACCATGGCTAGCAGCCAGCCAGCTCCTGGAGGGACCATTTTCCTGTCAACCAGTGTATAAAGGTTCCAACTGTGCCAACACCAAAACTGACCCTAAATTGATGATCCATTGAATCTGACTTAAATGTTTTATTTGTTTATTTGTTTTTAACTTTTTTGTGTATTTAGTACATGCTCTCCCGGGTCTCACTACCCAGATTCATAGTGATTCTCCTGTTTTCAACCTCCCAAACCCTGGGGATTACAGGCATGCACCACCACACCCAGCCTCAATCCTCATCCCTATACCTACCTGAGCAGATACTTTAGTTTCCTGAACTATCTGGATGGCCCTCCTAATGTTTGTTAATTTTTTATGTTTATTATTTTTAATCCACTTAATTTTAAGGCAGTTCATCAAAAGTAGTTGATATATAAAGTTTTATAGATAAAAGATAATACATTTAATTTTTAGTTATTCAAGAGCGAGACAGGATGATCATGAGTTCAAGGCCAGCTTGCCCACTATAGTAAGACCCTGTCCCTCAATTTAAAAAAATATTCATAGCCCTTCATGAATAAATAAAGCCAACAAAAACATAAAAACAAGTTAAAGCTCAAGTATATCACACATTCCAGGGAAAATGGATTAAATTCCTTATGTTAAAAAGCTACAATGCACTCATTCAGCTCAAAACAAAAGTTATCTATAAATTATCAAAAACATGCCTAAACTGGCATGATAGAGAAGTCTTCGGGGGTAAGGGGTTGATGAACAAATAAGGATTAAGCAAATAGAAAGAGAAAGAAAAATGGTGGTATATTTATATAATTAAAGACCCAAATCTTCAAAACCAACAGTAATGGAAATTTTCACTAGTTAAGACATTCAGTTAAATACTAGAATTTCATGTTCAAATGTTTACCTTTCTTTTTGTTCTGTTCCTTAATGACACAGGGCTACAATTGACAGAGCTTGCTGTAATCATTCAATACTGTTTACCTGCCTTTTCTGACACCTCTCTATTTTCGAAGTTAATAGCAATTTCACATTTATTAACATATGGTAGTTTCACAGGATGAGGATTCATGGGGCAAAACCATGTTTGCATTACTTCATACATAATATATTAGAGCTATAATTAAAATAAATGCTCAAATTTTAACCATTCAATTGAATCTTGAACTCCTTCCATGTGTATCATTAGTGATTCACTCATTGTAATAAAAATCAAACCAGATTAATTTACTGTTCATGCTCCTAGAAGATACTTGGACCTAAAAATAATTCAATTCTTTACATGTAAAAACAGTCTCTTATTTATAACTAAAGTTACAACGTATGGAAAGTCAGTAGAGATAATTAATGACAGAGGATTTCTAAAACAAAGCTCAGTAAAGTAGAAATACCATGTAGGAAACGTCACAATACAAAAGTAAAAATAGAAACCCATCATATTGGGCAAAGACAAAGGACCAAAGAGTGTTCAGACTAAGAGCTTAACTTCCTTGACCTCAGCAGAGCAGAGAAGAAAATAAAACTTATCTAACATTCCTTGGGCTTTAGAATGTATTGTACACTGAGGAAACACAAAATAAATTATTTAGACTATTTCAGCTGAGATTGCCACAATCCCAACCTGTCATAAACAGGGTTTTAAAAGCTTCATACTGCATAAATAATTTATAGCTTCTGAACCAGCAAAGTTCTAAATTTGAAACCCTGCATTAAATAGAGGTCTCTCTCTCTCAACCACAAGGGCCCTCAGCTCTCTTCTGGAGCTGACAGAGACACTTTACCCAAAGGTCACCTCATGAATAAGAGCACACCATTTCAACGCTTGTTTCCTGTTTTTGTAAAGGTAAAGCAAACCCAGAATCTTTCAGAGATATGTTACTGCAAATTTTCAGTTAAACAAGCAAAACAAAACAAAAAGAAAACCACCTGTATATTTTTACTTATGTCAAGCTAGAGGCTAAATTGTCACCTTGTTTTAAACAAGAGAAGCGATTAACTCAATATTTACCCAAGTTCCACATTATAAAGTGTAACAAAATTACAAGTCCCCTTTGGGAAGAATCTGAGTGTAGAATCTTTCTAGGTTTTCATTAAAAAAAAAAAAAAAAAAAAAAAAAAAATTTATCCTTGAAAGTTTCTTGTCCACAACTCATTTAATGTAATTTGTCAGTGGCTTGGCTTTACCAAGCATATCCAAAGCATTCAAGTAGTTTGAAACAGAAGTACTAATGTCTTCCTGCATTCCTGCTTCATTGGTTTATATAAAAATCCCCTTAGACTTCCCGATAAAAATAACAAGCATTACTGATAAATGGGCTCGGTACAAGCACAGAATTAAGTTCCACTGAGCAAAAATCACTCAAGGAGAGCTAAACTGCACTGGCCAAGCCGTGAAATTTCATGAGTATCAGGTAAGTATTTTGCAAGGTAAATGAAAAGCACTGGTTAATCTGGAAGTTCCGGGGTGAGGTCAGATCTAAGCACTTTCTCCAGGCAATAAGGAAACTGCCATATCTGGGTAGTCTTAGCTGTGGATGTTGGCACCGTGCCAAGTGCTCACGGACCATCTGTCTGGCTTACATGTGTCAGCAAGCCAGGAGACATGTGTTCAATGTGATCATGTCCCTAACACAAGCAGATGAACAAATTTTTTTTTTTGAAGAAAGATGGAAAAAATGTTGAGGGTTCTTTCTCTTTTCAACCCTTCCTCAGCCTTCCATGACCCAGGCAACTGGTTAATACTTTCCTACCTGAATTGGCTACTCCAAGAAGAACACCAGGCACTATCTCATGCAGGACAGGAAAGGGTTAAAAGGGGTTTAAACTCATAATGTGTCAGCTTACCTACAAACTCTGCAGTTATTGACAATGTAGTTATGAATAACCTGGTAGTTTTTTTTAAGAGTTTCATCATCTGTTTTTTAAAAATGGAGATACCATAGTAACAAGGACAATAAAATCTCTCTTGAGACATTGCCTTAAAGTACTAGTCCATAATCACTGTAAGAAAACAATAGGTGTTGCCTATTCTTATTGTTTTTTATAATAGTATTAGCTATAGAGAAGCTTGAGAAATGAAGGCTACATTGTTCTAATGTTTTCTGACTCTTAAAAGAGGATGATTGAACCAGGAGTGATAGAAATACCTAGAATCCCAGCACTCTTGGAGGCAGAGTCAGGAAAATTACCCGTTTGATTATAGTCTGGGCAGCTTAGCAACTTTAATGCATCCAGTCCTCAAAACAAAAATAACAAACAGGCTGGAGATATAGCTCAGTGTGAAAGTTACTTTGGGTTCAATCTTAGCACCAAGATAAATAAATCAACTAATATATATATATATATATACTAAATAAATAAACTACATATCTTTAAAAAGAATACTAAACTCTCAGACTAATTTATAGCATTTCTAGTTTTTTTAAAAGACTATAAACACATATGACTTATGAGTTTGATATAAATCACACAACTTTTGCTTGGAACCAGGTAGACAACCATCAACTGTATTCTTCATCTACAAAGCACCTGTATATGGTTATCACTATGTTAAGTGCTTATACAGAATATTTCATTCAATCTCCCTAGAACAGGAAAGCAAAAATCATTGAGTAAACATCGTTACTATCTTTTCCTAATATAAGAAAGCTTAGGTAGATAGAAAGAATAGATAGAAAGCTTAGGGCGTTGGAAACTTGCCAGAGTCACTTGACCCATTAGTGACAAATTCGGCTAGAATTCTTCATTTGGACAATGAAGAGACACAAAGACTTGTGTGAGACCAGAGCACACCTAGGCTAGGTTGGAGTTTGCAAGTGCTCCCTTCCACCCCTACTCCACGTGCTGTGGGTACAGGGACACAGGTGACCTTTGTAATACACTGGGAGGTGACAGGATCAAGACATCTTGGGAAATAATCAGAACTTAAAATATCACAACACCATCATGAAAACTTTTCCTGCCAAGAGGCATCAGTTTTATGACAATGTCTGATTGTGAAGCTTTGGAGAATGCTGATAAATATAAACATTTCTTAGTATTCTATTAATATCCTGCACCTCAAATACAGCAGTGATAGGGGAGGACTAGAAAAGAAAATGGATTCTCATTAGGGATCAATTACTTTTTTATTATTATCGTCACCAGTATTTTATGGCCACTCATGTTGTTCCCATTATCTCTCCTGGTTATTATTCATGACATCTCTTCCCCACCATCAATCCCTGACATTTCCTTCTGATCACTTGAATAAATCTATCAAAATAGAATCACACACACTCCAGGCAGCTTTTTGTAACCATATCAGCTCCTGTGATGGCTTCTAGATGTGAATTCTTATGACAGTTATTACCCCATCAAATTTAATATAGCTGGTTACTTTTTATACACACTTGACTTCTCCCTACTTACACAGAGATTATAAATTGTTTGAGAATAGCACACTGCCCTATATGTCTTATGCCCTCAGCATCTTTCTTCTAAGAAATGTTCAACTAAAAAAATTTCTACTTAAACTAAATAGAACAGCACAGCCCTGCTTAGAAATCAGTGGGCTTTTGGATCTTTCTTACTGTTTTGCAGTGCACATACTGCACTGGAAGGAAGACAGCTGTGCCAGGTGTGATCAGTGGGGGAGGTGAAGAGCAGGGAGGCACGTGGTCATTGAAAGAATTCTGACATCCCAGACCATGGCTTTCAGACACCACATTCCTAATACAACCAACCAATCCCAAAATGAATAAGCAGAAGAAACTGAACTATAATTACTCTCTATCTCGGAGTGCCAGAGGCCACAAAGGCACTCATTATGAAGACAAACAGACAGACAGACAGACAGACAGACAGACAGACAGACAGACAGACGATAGATGGCTCAGACATTGTTTGGGTTGTCTCTTGTGTTAACAGCATACTGACGGAGTATGTACATGTACCAACCGCCCATGAAGAATGTAATTGTTATGGACTGTAAACATGTACTAATAAAAAGTAATTTTTTAAAAACACGACATACAGATGATTACCAAAGAAGCTTCATTTTCATTTCATAAGACTGAACTCACTATAGAGTTTTAAAAATGTTAAGGCTGCCGGGCGTGGTGGCGCACGCCTGTAATCCCAGCACTTGGGAGGCTGAGGCAGGAGGATTGGTGTGAGTTCCAGATCAGCCTGGGCTATAAAAGTGAGCTCAAGGCCAGTGTAAATTACATAGTGAGACCCTGTCTCAAAAAGATCAAATAAATAAATAAATAAATAAAGTAATAAGGTTCTATCATATGTTTGCTTTTTCTCTCATTTAAAACTTTGGTATTTTCAAGGGGCTGAGGAGATAGCTCCGAGACACAAATGCTTGCTGGGCAAGTGCAAGGTCGTGAGTTCGAACCCTGGTCCCACAAAAATAAAATAAAATAAAATAAAATAAAACTTTGGTATTTTCATCAGATACAAATTTTTTAAGAATTATTGTTTTTTTCAAAATAAATATTTTACTTACTTGGTTTTACTTCTAGTCCTAGGCAAAAGCTTGATGGGATTTCCGGTTTTTGTATAATAGCATATAACTTTTGTACTTTTAAATTTCAAATTAATTTAAATTATTGAACTTGGATTTGAGGAGCTTGCTTACAAAGACATGAGTTCAATCCCTGGTCCATACTAGCCCCGGAACCCCAGGAATGCCATGCAAGCCATCCAAACTAGGTGTGGTGGCACATCCCTGTAATACCACCACTGGGGAGCCTAGCACTGGGGAGGCTGAGACAGGCAGATCACTACAAGTCTGAAATGTGTAGCAAGACCCTGTACCAAATAAATAAATGAATAAATAAAAGATTTTTTACAATTTTTACAATTTTTAAATTACTGACCTAATTGTCCAAATGTTGACATGCCTCAGGAAAATAAAGATAAGAATCACACCACAAAAAGCACACCACCAAGGGGAAGGATAGATAAAAGCAACATATTCTCATAGTCAACAGTGACTTCCTGATGTTGATGTCTAACAGAGATTTTTTTTTTAAACTCAGAGATTGTTCTGTTTAAGTAACAAAAGTTAAATTTTTCAATGAAAGCTACCTGCTCAGAAGAATTTTCAGGAATATCTGCAAGGCATTTAGTGAAGATTCACAAAGCTTTTTGGTAGTAAAATGTATTGAACCCAGAGCCTTTCCCCTATACTATATTCTCAGTTGTTTTTTACTTACACACACACACACACACACACACACACACACACACACACAATGGTTGGTTTAGATAATAAATGCACTGTGGGCCTGGGAGATAGCTCAGTGGAATAAGCTTCTGCCTGGCAAGTGCAGGGTCATGAGTTAAATCTCCAATACTGCACAAAAAAAAAAAAAAAAAAAAAAAA
>PVJA010018014.1:27505-40811 GCA_004027025.1 Myocastor coypus | reverse complement strand
ATTATAAAAAAAAACAAAAAAAAAAAAAAAAAAAAAAAAAAAAAAAAAAAAAAAAAAAAAAAAAAAAAAAAAAAATAGACCTGAGGATCAATGGAATAGATTAGAAGATGTAGAAGTAAATATAAGCACACTCAACCACATTATTTTTGACAAAGTGGCCAAACATGTTTACTGGGTTAAAGATAGGCTCTTTAACAAATGGTGCTGGAAAAACTGGCTCTCCACATGTCAAAAACTAAAACTTGACCCAGGTCTATCACCATACACTAAACTAAAATCAAAATTGATTAAATATCTAAATATTAAAAGAGAAAATCTAACCTCCTAGAGAAGAAGATCAGAGGAAATCTTAAAGACATCAGGGTAGGCAAAGAGTTCATGGACAAGAATCAAAATTCATGTTTAACACATGAAATAATAAAAAATGGGTCCTCCTCCAGCTGAAAAGTTTTTTTCATGTCAAAAGAAATTACCAACAGAGTAAAAAGACAACCCACCAATTTAAAAAAAAATTTAACTAATAATTATTCAGACAAAGGTCTTCTATCTAGAATTTATGAAGAACTAAAAACCATTAGGGTCCCAAAATTCAAAGATCCAATCCGGAAATGGTCATCTGAGGTGAACACACACTTCTCAGAGAAAGACATTCAAGAAGCCTATAAATACATGAAGAAATGCTCCACATCACTAGCCATTCGTGAAATGCAAATCAAAACAACACTTAGATATCATCTCACCTCAGAAAGAATGGCTACTATAAAGAAGTCAATGAACAATGAATGTTGCAGAGGCTGTGGGGAAAAAGAAATGCTTCTCCACTGCTGGTGGGAATGCAGACTGGTGCAACCGTTATGGAAAGCAGTGTGGAGAGTCCTTTAAAAACTAGAGCTGGAGATCCCATTCAATCCAGCTATCCTCCTACTGGGAATTTTTCCAGAAAAATTGAAAACAAAAGAAAGAGAAGTAAAAGGAATAAGAATAAGTAAAGAAGAAATAAAACTATCACTATTTACAGATGAAAAAAAAAATGAAAACATCGTATCATAGTGATATCTGTGCATCTATGTTTATAGAAGCACAATTTTGTGATAGCTAAATCCTGTAAACAACCAAAATGCCCATCATCTGAAGATTGGTTGAAAAATATTTGGTATTTTCATAAAATGGAATACTATTCAGCTATAAGGAATGATAAACTAGAAGACTTCATATATAAATGGATGTATCTTGAACATATACTCACTAGTGAAATAAACCAGACCTACATATGCAAATATCGTATAGTCTACCTAGTTTAAGGACCCAAAAGAAGAAATAAATTAATAAATAAATTTTGGGTGGCACCAGGAATCAATCTCAGGACCTTGCACTTTCTGCAGTCTCGACCCCTATAACTTTTTTTTTTTTTTTTTTTAGAAGAGTGACTTAAATTCAAAATCCATTTGGAAGAATTAAAAAAATTAACATTTACTGAAAGTGTTAGTGTTTAATTGTTTGATCAGTCTTACATACCTATGTCTGTTGATCTATACTGATTTGATGATGAAAATATGTAATGCAACCATTGTTAAGTTTTTCTTGTCTTGAAATTCTGTACATTTTGTACCCTTGTCACTGGTTTTTTTCTGCTATTTTTACCCTTAAAAATATAATAAACAAATTTTAAAAAAGAAAGAAATCACATTTCATGTTTCTTTTATTCCCTTCCATAGCTCTCTTTTCTGATGATAATCACATTTTTATTACATAAATAAATAATGAAATACCTTGACATTATCATTGTAATCATACTGATTTCTAAGAGGATAGAAATGCTCCTCTCTAATGATTTGAAATTTTCTTAGAAGAGGTTTGTTCATGAATTCATAAATGAAGGTTAAAACTTTGAAAGATGTCATGATAGAAAAGTACCACAGACACATAAAGATGCTGTTATGGTTTATGTCTAGTTGTCCCCCCAAAGCCTCAAGTAGTCACTGGGCAGGGGCTTCTAGAGTTTGAGACTTGATCCATGATCCCTGGAATTATGGGTTTTAGTACTGATGGGATTATGGGTCGAAGTACTTCTGGGATTATGGGTGTGGCCTAAGGCTTGATCCCCAGGGCCTCATGCCATGTTGGTCCTGAAACTGGGCATGCTGTCCTGAACCCCAAAACTAGACAGGGTGGTGCACGCCTGTAATCTCAGAGCTGTGGAGTCTGAGACAGAAGGAGCACTATGAGTCTGAGTTGTGTAGTGAGACCCTGTATTGCATAAATTAATTTTAAAAAAATTTACAAAATAAATATACTTGGTATTAGACTTATGCTCAGTGAAAGAAACTTGAAACTTGGACTCAGAGAGGTTAAATAACTTGCCTATGGTCACCTAGCTGTACATGCATAATTATGTGTCAAACCAATGTCAATTAACACTCATCCCAGCAGGTAGCGTCAGCCAGAAATTTCCATATGAGACACTTAGGTCCTGGCTGTTCCTCCTGGGCTTGAAGCAGCAGCTTTCGCATGTCGCTGTATGTTTACTGGGTACTGTGCACCATGCGTGGTCTTATTTAGTCGCTGTAGACTGAGTTTCGTGTCCTCCTAAAGCTCATTTGTTGAAAGCTAATTATCAGTGTAATGGCATTTGGAGGTGGGCACTTTGGGAGGGAATTAGGTCGCGAAGATGGGGCCCTCGTGATTGGGAGTAGAAGAACAAAACCCGGAGAGCCCCTCTGTCCTGTGAGGACACAGGGAAAGGAAGGGCCCCGTGAAGCCAGAAGCAGGGCTTCAGTAAACACAGAATCTGCTGGTAACTTGACCTCAGACTCTGCTGTCTTTGGAGCCATCACGAGGGAGTTTCTGGCGCTTGTAAGCTGCCGCCCTCCGGTGCTGTGCTAGCGGCCTGCATAGCCTGTGGAGCTCACCCTGCCTGCAGACGTGGAGTTAGTGTGATTACGGCACTTGTCGGACACACAAAGAAGTCTCAATCTGAAAAGTACGGTATTTAGTCTAAAGCACGTGGGTAGTAAATAATTTGTTCAAGATCCAAACACAGGTCCATTTGACTCCTAATCTAATTCCCTTAAAACAGCTAAATCAAATGTATTCAATCAATAAGCCATTGCTGAGATTAAACTACGGTAGATTTTAGTTAGATTTTCAGGGTAGCTACTTTTCAGGTGCTCCGTGCTGATAATGACACAGGTTAGTTAGCACAACAGGACAGAGGCGAGGCAGTGTCCTTGTGCCTACTGGGCTCTCCTCGCCTCTTCCTTTTCTTATTTTCTTCCGGGTAAGGCAAAAGAACCCTGTTAGCCCAGTAACTGTATGGTTAAGGATTTTTTTTTTTCTTGCAGGTGGTAGGAACCCAAGTCAACTAGCTTAAATAATGCAAGAAATTTATTTTCTTTCAAAGCTAAGACAGATGAACTCCTTGAAGAAAAATACAGACATTATTTTATTTTATTTTTAATTTTATGTGTTTAGTACAAGATCTCACCATGCAGCTTAGACTTGTAGTGATCCTCCTGTTTTCAGCCTCCCCAGCACTGGGGTTACAGGAGCACACCACCAGGCGGGACTCGGTGGCCAACTCAGTGTGCCTGGGGTTACGGCCGCTGCAGCATGTGGTGTGAGGGATTGAACCCCCATCCCTGTGCTAAGCAGGTGCTTAGTTCACTGAGCTATCTCGCCCGCCCTTAACTATAGATATTGTTGTTGTTGTTGTTATTATTATTTTACAGAACTGGGGATTGAACTCAGGCCCTTGCTCTTGCCAAGCAAGCACTTATTCTACTGAGCTATATTCCCAGCCCCTAGACATTATTAAAAGATGAGGGGAGAGTGGAAAACTGTACATGCTCACTGCAGTACCATGTCAGTGGTAGTCCCAACAACTAAGGACTCCGAACAACTGTAAACAAGCCAAAACCCAGTACCCTGTAGAAGTCCAGTGTGATTCAAATGTTGAGAATCTTAATAGCCTCAGTGGCTTCCTCCGCGGTAGCTGACAGCACATACTGCCTGCAGGCCTCACCTAGGCTTCACCTTCCTAGCAGCAGGCACAGTGCCTGTCACCAGCCCTCAGTGGGGCCAGACTGTGGACATCATGGACCTCAATTCCGGCTTCCAGGGAAGAACCAGTGTCCTGGAAGAGTGGACTGCAGAGGGGCCAGAAGGAGAAGAATGAGAGAGAAAGAGAAAAGAGGGAGCTAGGAAAGAAAAGGACTCACACACCCATGACAAGTTTACCCAGTTTGTCTGACATAAACCACTGTGCAATGTTAAATCTTCAGGCAAAGGCTCTGGACTCTGTGGGTGTAGCCATAAGACTGTTGCTTGTTTTCTGGTGGGGGACACCTGGATCGCTTCCCAAATGGTGTAGGGCTGGTGGAATTGTTGTGATGCGTGGAAAGCACTGGTTTGGAGCAATGAGGAAAGGTTACACATACATGGTCCAGGCAACAGCCTTGAGGACGTGAACGGTGCTTGCGATTTAGTGATGTTCAAAGCGTCTCTGTCACAGTCAGCCGGGTGCTAAGGAAAGAGCCTTATTTCTCCAGCAACAGCCGGCTTCTCTAACTACAGAGCAGGGAAGAACTTTCAGGCTGCAGTGCTATTTTATATTTCTTTGTCTACTAGGAAGTCATGATGGCTGACGGCTCCCTGAACTCAGCCTCATGCTCTTCCCCTCTGTCTCCAAAGTCACCACAATTCCCCTTCAAGGAAAGTGTGGCAGTGCGAAGCTGAGCTTTAGAAGAGTCGGGCCCAGGTGTGACTACGGTGGGCTGGCCACATTCTCAATCTTGTGAAGCATGTCATCCTACCTTTGTCAGCCTTGGTTTTCTTTTTTTTGAGACAGGGTCTCACTATGCAGTTGAGGCTGGCCTTGAGCTCACTTTTGTAGCCCAGGCTGGTCTCGAACTCGCACCAATCCTCCTTCCTCTGCCTCCGAAGTGCTGGGATTACAGGCGTTGAGCCACCACGCCCAGCCAGCCTTGGTTTTCTCATCTGTAGCTTTTTTTTTTTTTTTTTTTTTTTTGCGGGACTGGGGTTTGAACTCACGACTTTGCACTTGCCAGGCAGGCACTTGTGCCATGGCGCTATCTCCCCAGCCCCTCTCATCTGTATGTCAAGCCCAACACAATGTAGAGGGATCTCTGAGAGGATGAAGGGGCTGAAGAAACCGGCTCTTCGAGAGTCCTTCTGTACACGTCGGCTTTGGGAGGAAACCAAGCTCTATCACCCCAAACCACCCTCTATCACCTGCTTTTTTTTTTTTTTTTTTTTTTTTGTCTTTTTGAGACAGGGTCTCCCTATGCAGTTCGGGCTCGTCTTGAGCTCACTTTTGTAGCCCAGGCTGGTCTTGAACTCACATCGATCCTCCTGCCTCAGCCTCCCAAGTGCTGAAATTACAGACATGCACCACCACACCTGGCATGCCACTTGCTTATAAGGATTGATTAGAGGTGAAGGCCGTTGAGAACAGGCCAGTGCAGGACCACCTCTGCTTATCTCCTTCCTGCCCCTAAGCAGGGCATACACTTCCTCTTGGACAAGTGGCATAAGTTTCCCTAATGAAGGTGTCTCCCTCTCCACATGTGTGGAAGAGTGGACTGTCCCTGAAGACTCAGTGTCATGGTCACTGAAGATGCATCTGTGTAATCAAGCCTTAAGAAGATAGCCCTCATCTTCCTGTAGATTACACACGCATGCCTACTTTCCCCTCCTTGGCTGGAGGTCCCTTGTGGAACAAACTCTATCTCTTTGTTTAAAATATTATATAAATCCTTGAGGCTCATTGTCTCTGGGTTTCATTTCTTTTTTATAAATGCCCATGGATGTAAACATTAATAAAAGTGGTGTGGCCTTTTGTCCTGTTCATATGTCTTTCTTCCTCTCTGACATTTACATCCCTCTCTGAAATAAGCTAAGTAAAATAAAAGGAAGAAGCCCAGGGCAAGGGTCAGCTATATTTTGCCAGTTTATCATAGGGAGACCTGCCTAGTTAACATCTTCTCCAGGGTCTTGGGCCTGGGGTCTTTCATGCCTATGACTGAGGTTTAAATTGGCTGGCTCACAGGGGCATGGCCCTCTGAAGGACACATAGGAATCCAAACACAGGCACACTTCACCTCTATGGGTTGCCAGATGCAAGACTGAGAACTGACGGCCCAGCAGCCGACTCATCCTGAGCTAGCCTGTAAGCATGGCCTCCCGCTCCTAAAGGAACGAACCAGAAAGCCCAGCTGTACCTCGGTATTTATACATAGGTGCTGAAGTCGGAGGGCGGTAGACACTTGAGTCTGAAGTAGAATTCAAATTTGACTGGAGCTGAAGGGGAAGCTTCTGCGAGACCCTCAGCTGTCATTGCGCTCCCAATCCTAAGCGTGAAACATACGATTCTATTTACAGACATCGAGCCAGCCCGCTGCCTCCAGCCCTTCGCCCCTCCATCTTCCACATCGTTGCCAACTCATCTTCTTCTACATTTCACCCTGTTCCCCCTTCAGCCAAAAAGATCCTCCATTCAGACAGGGCACACCCACTTCCCCCACAGCTGAGACTGAGCGTGGCTCAGTACCAGCTTCTCAGTTTAGCTCACGCCACGCCTGCTGCCAAAAGCCCACTCGCAGTGTGAAGGGTTTGCAGATAGACCCGAAGGAGAAGGAAGGCGGACTTCCTCTCTTGTGCTGTGCCCAGAAGCGGGAACGCTGCATGCCAAGCGAGCTCTCAAAGGAAACCTTCAGTGTGATTCTCTCTCTCTCTCTCTCTCTCTCTCTCTCTCTCTCTCTCTCTCTCTCTCTCTCAGTGTACTAACGCTGACTTTTAATGTACTAAAGTACAGGGTGTACAGGGTCTCACTACTAGATCAGACTCGTAGTGATCCTCCTGTGTTTAGCCTCTCAGGTGCTGGGATTGCAGACGCGTCGACACGCCCAGGCTCAACACGCCTCAGTGTGCCTGAGGGCAGAGCGGGCATGGCACACTGGGGATCAAACCCGGCCTGAGCCATCTGGCCAGCCCTTCACTTCGATTATTTTACAACAGAAACTTGATAGTACAGCCCTAGACAAAATATAATT
This sequence comes from Myocastor coypus, assembly GCA_004027025.1. Taxonomy (NCBI): domain Eukaryota; kingdom Metazoa; phylum Chordata; class Mammalia; order Rodentia; family Myocastoridae; genus Myocastor; species Myocastor coypus. Next base: position 33,741 of record PVJA010018014.1, on the reverse strand, counting down.
ATAAGGGAATCTTAAACTATTTTCAGTAATTATAACATTAGCATATGTATTTATACATGGTGGTCTATACATTTATGTTGGTATTACCATGCATATTAGTTTTATTATGAAACTAAGCATATAGGTGGGCATACATATATCAAATAAATAATCATCTTGGGGGCTAGGGATATAGCTGAACACCATAAGCTCTTGCCTGGCAAGTACCAGGTCCCAAGTTCAATCCCTGGTACCACAAAAAAATAAAAACAAACAAAAAAATAAAAGACACGTTAATGTGTTTAGAACCAAGTCTTTTAGCCAAATAAGAGAGCGATTAATGTGATATTGAGTGATGCATGTGGAAAATCATATACTAAATTTGATTAAAATTAATAAAAATTAGTATGCATTTGAAAAAACAAACAAATGTGCTAGCTCTGCTCTCTCCAAAGGCCTGGAGGTCACGACTAAACCCCAAAAATGTGGATTCCTCTGCTCAAACTGTGTCTTCTAAATAGAATTTTTAATAGAAAGGAGACAGGGTCCTGGAATAAAAGCGGACTCGAGGCTGGGGTGGAGCGTGGAAGAGGCCTGGAGCATCCTGTCCTGCTCCTCAGGTATGCAGGTGGTCTCCAGAAGGCTCAGGAGCCCCTGAGTGGCCTCTTGGGCACCAAGGCAGGCCATCTGAGCAGAATGGCACAATTCATGGTGCCAAGGCGGAGGAGGTAGGAGAATGGAAGACAGGGCAAGGGAGGAAGTCTGTGTCTTGTTACTTTGAACTTTGGGCGTGATCCCTGCTCAGTCAGCTCTGCTCGTAGCCTGCTAATCTCTCTCTCTGCCTTCTCCTCTCTTTCTTCTTCTTTGTCTGCTCCTCCTCATCTTTGTCTTCTTTTTCAATGCCAAGGACTGAGCCTGGGGCCTTCAGCCCTTTTAACTTTTTAAAAGCTTTGGTTAAGTCACTAAGCTCCGCTTTGTGGTCTTTGTGCCTCAGTTTCCTAGAGTGCCTGTGCCACCAGGCCTGCCACATTTGAATCTTTTAACCTATGTATCCGTGTTGCCAGGTTCATTTGTCCTAAATTTGAGGAGACTGTCTCATCCGTCTTCAAATCTGAGGACACCAAGAGGAATTGAAGTAATTTTCAGGGGCACCCAATGGCTAGTGCCTTGTAACATACAGCTCCACCCCCAGCCCATGATGCCTAGAAATCTCCAAACTTTAACTGATGACCCTGTGATGAAAATGCTCCCCTCAAATGGATCAACTGCTCCATAAGGGAAACTGAGGCAACATTTTTCCCAAACACAAATACTTGTCTCAGAAAAACCAAATTGCCCCTCAAGCCCAAAGGATTCCTCCAGAACTATAACAACAGAACTTAGGTAATGATCCACAGAACCTGGCCTACCTCAGCAGCTCCACAAAAGCCGACCGGATTCTGTTGTAAGTGGCCCAGCCCAAGCCTCTTCATTGAGTGATCCCCCTCCAGTGGCTCCATTTGGAGTCCTTTTTAAAATTTTCCTTACTTTCTAACTCTGCCTAATAAATCTGCCTGTGCTTCACACTGACAAGGCCTGAACTTTTTTTTTTTTTTTCTATGATACGAGTCAAGAACCTACTTGGCTATATCAAATATATTAAAATCCAAGCAGTCATAGTGATAAAAAAGGTAAAAAGAAAAAAAGAAAAAGAAGACTAAATGAACACTGTGGAAGATACTAAGGACCCTACTCATTGTGAAAACTGATAATGAAGAAAACTGAAGAGAAAGAAGTGTTCTTATATTTCTCCTACTTAGACTCAGGAATGTCAGCTATTTAATGCTAAGACTTTATTTTTATTTTCCTCCCTTCTTCTTCCTCTTCTTTTTTCCAGTACCTGAGGTTGAACTCAGGACCTTGTGCTTGCCAGGCAAGCACTCATTCTACTGAGCTACCTCCCCAGCCACAGGGCTATCACTTTTATGCAACCATACAAATTCAATGCAAGGAATCTGAACCTAGAGCCTGAAGTACACAGGGAAGGTGGGTTTGTAGGTTACGTTAAGTTGGAATCCCTGAGGACAGGCAACGCTATGACAGTTCTCTAGTACTGATGGCACAGGTATCCTGTAGGAGCCAGGTTCTTCTACCTTGGAGCTAAGCACACACACTTGCCCAATGTGGGCAAGGCTGGCATAGCATACAGCGAAGGCAGAATAGCTGCTACCTATGCAGTTAGGTGGACTGCAGAAGAGCCCTGGCTTTGTGAGCTAGAAAGTGGTAGGTGCTTCATTTCTACCCTTTAAATTTCCCACATGGCCATCTGATCAGAAGCCCACAAGAAAAGGGAATTCTGGGAAATGCAGTCTGGCTCCGCCCCATTGATATGTTGCAAAACCAAACAAGTCATCAGTGGTTCCTTACACTGTCACCAGGAAGCCAGGTTTTAACAGTGCCTTGATTCACTGAGTCTCTGATGGAAGAACTCAGACAAATGTAGCTGTAGTCCTGACACAGACAGTGGACTGGAAGTGATAGGTTTTCACAGAATACACCTTCAAGCTGAAAGGTAGGTGAGGACCAAGATGGTGGCCATGGCACATTAAGAAGACTTGAGCTACTCTTGTATGATTAAATACGTTTTTCAAGGAATATTTCCTTTCTCTGGGGTCAATGTTCTTTCACAAGAAAAGTGGGGTTATCTTGACCAGCTTCAGAGGGACTCTGGCTTCCCAATTACTCTTGAAGTGCAGAGTACCCGTTCAGCTTGTTGAGACCTTGAAGGGTTTTTAACCCCTTACACATGATGATTTGACTTTGCAGGGGCCCTGGACCTTATCAGGATGCTCAGAAGTCGTTATGGTTGCTTGGGCTACAGCTGGGTGCTGTGAACTCCTTTGGATTTCTTCTATAGCTAGTGATTAAGAAAACAAAGAGGGAGAATAATCGTGTTTTCCAGACAGCCCCCAGCTGTCTGTCTGCCAGCCTGCCAATTTATGTCTAAGTTTATGTCTAACAAAACCACTGGGCAAGGAGTCGCTGGGAAACCTCACTACACAGTGGCTTCAACTGACACATTTGAGTATGTTGAGATATCCAGCTAATGGGGCACGTGCTGGGAGCCTCACCTCTCTGGGAGACTGAGAAGAGGAGGATCACAAGTTTGAGCCCAGCCTGGGCAACATAGTTAGTACCTTAGTGAGATTTTTGTCTAAAAAAAAAAAAAAAAAAATTACAAAGAGGAGGGCTAGAGATATAACAATGTAAAGTAAAGGGCCTAGGTTGACTTCACAGGAGAAAGAGAGAGAGAGAGAGAGAGAGAGAGAGAGAGAGAGAGAGAGAGAGAGAGAGAGAGAGATTAGGTGCCTTGTGCCTTCCACTGTGATGCAATAACAAGTATTTAACCAGCCCACAACAGCCTTACTAGGAAATCAGACTTGAATGTGCTCTGGCCTCAGGCTCTGGTTACCAGTTTGCAGGGTAAACAAGGAAGAAGGAAAGCATTGAATAGAAGCACAGAGCATCAGTCAGCCCAATCTTAGGTGGGGTAGATTGTGCAAAACTCTCAGGTTCAGCTTCCTGAGCAAATACGTTACAACGAACATGAACTGTAAAGAAAATGATAGGTGTGGATGCATAAGTCATCGATTAAAAAAGAAAAACTTGAAAGGACAGCAGTCGAAAACAATGGGTGGGAATTGTTCGAGTCATAATTCAAACAAACCGACTCCTGTGTGTGACTGTGTACACACACTCCTGGGCTGATGCTGGGGTTATGGCCTCATAACTCCACTGTAAGGTGGAAGTCTCAAGTGAAAAGTGCGCTGAATACAGCTCAGTAGTTGCACGTCACAGCCTCACAACGTAGCACACTGCAGAGTGTCAGTTGTTCACCCTGGGGATCACAGGACTGTGTGGAAGCTGCGGATCTCCATGCCCAGGGTCAGGAGAGAGAAGACTGTACGCACCCAAGACTGTACCAATCTAGGAAAAGATCACAAAATTCAAAGTAGGCTTTGCACAGAATGCATATTGCTATGGCAACATCGTGAAGTTGAAATATAAATGGAGCGATGGCCAGCTGGGGATCATTAATTTATACATATATTCAGACATGTATACAACCGAGCAAACGGGAAGCTCACTCTGGCAGGCAGGAGATGGGGCGCAGCGCTGCCCGTGCGCCCAGCCTTTCCATTTGCTTAGCTCTTAGTTTCATGTTCCTCTTGCTGACAGAAGGAACAGGCGTAAGGCTGCACGTGAAGCAGCTGAAGTTCAGAGAAGTACAGTGATTTCCGGTAGTGGCAAAGCTGGCTTGGGGACCCACACCTGTCCTTCAGGTGACCACCCAGGCCACAGATTGGGGCCATGCTAGGAGAGATTTGGAAATGTGACCATTTATACCTGTGGCATCAAATTAGGTAAAACTTTGAAAACCAAAGAGGAAAGTGTAGATTATCATCACGGGTAGAAGATCTTTTTTTTTTTTTTTTTCTATCCACAGAACCTCTCCTCCTTCCACACAAATAAACATTAAAAATTCTTTCTTTTGTAAAATATGTATATTTTAGGGAAGGATCAACAGGGTGTTCAGGGTCTCATTATCAGGTTGGACTTGTAGTGGTCCACCTGCTTACAGCCTTCCAAGAGCTGGGGTTACAGGCATGTGACACCATGCCCAGTCTTAGTTTTGTCTCAGCATGCCCCAGGGGTTGGGCCAGCACAGCAGGCCCCAGGATCGAACCCCTGGCCCCTGCGCCTGCCTGCAGGTGCTTTAATCTGCTGAGCTATATTTTTTTATAATTACGTTTTTATTTTATTTATTTATTCATTTATTTATTCTTGTTTTAGAACCTTTGTTTGTTTATTCACTCATTTTTATGGCCCGAGGACAGGGCTGGCGCAGCATGTGGTGCCGGGGACCGAACCGCAGTCCCTGAAGTCACCCAAGCTTTCCCAAGCAGGTACTTTAGGCCACTGAGCCATCCCGCTGGGCCCCGCGCTGAGCTATTTGGCTGGCCTTAAACATTAAAAATTCATGTTTTTCCTTTAGGCCCTGCAAAACATTCAGCTTTCTTGCTCTTAAACCTCTGAAGTGAGATCATACAATTTTCTTCAAAAATTCATTAACACAAAGATCCATTTTAATTATGTATTCTAGTCAGGGAAGATGGTTAGAGGTAGCAGGAAAGATGAAGGCAGGGGAGGGAGGTGAAGCGGGAGCAGAGAGATAGAAAAACATTTTGAGGCAAAGATTAGTGTCGATAAACTGTCCTGGTTTCATTATTCATATTCACATGCGCCCCAGGCTTCAAATGGAGGCTCGGCTATTATGTCTGCCTTTTGAAAGTCCAGGCAGCCACTACACTGTTCACTTGCAGAGGTCCAGGTTCTGAGGGTGAAAGAAGCAAGAGTGTGAGTGTGGCTGACCAGGGGCAGCGCGCAGACGGAGCCTTAAATGAGTGCCGAGGGGAGCCCAGAGCGCCTTCTGCATACCGCAAGGCTGACCGGAATCAGTCTCGCTAAGGACAATGCCCTGGGAGCGTCTTATGCTGGTGGGCCATGGGGGTGGGCAGCAGTCCTGGTTTCCAGACTTCTCATCCAGCAGCCTGGCACCATGAGCTTTTATGTGGTCTTTCATAACAACCCCACAATTTTATTAAGTGCCAGGGCTTGCTGGACCTCTTGGTACTAAATTCTAGAAGAGAAATAACCATTCTGTGCCCTGGCTGCTTTTGCAGTCTTAATTTTTATCATTTAAAAACATCACGCCCCATTAGAACCATGCAGGGATGATAAGTCACTAACCAAAAAGATGGGGAGACTGGGCAGTGTCCCCAGGGTGTCACAAGCTGTAGACACCGTCTCATTATTCCAAAGAGCTGGGGGAGAGAAGTGCTTCTTCCTGTGTTTTGAATCACTAAAACACTGACACAGTGAAAGTGAGAAACATATTTTCTAATGCCTTGAAGCTTCTATGCTTTATTACTTTGCTTTTGATGGAGAGAAATGAGGAGCAGAGACTACAATCTGCGCGGTGGAATACAGTCCCTGAGGGTGATCACACGCCTCCCAATGTCCGTCTGAGGCAGGGAGAGAAGCGGCGCAGATTCTTCTACTCAGTTTCTGGTGAGAGCAGAGCAAAGCCATCAAACGATTGTTCAAAAATGTAGCCGGGCGTGGTGGCTCACCCCTGTAATCCCAGCACTCGGGAGGCTGAGGCAGGAGGATTGGTGCAAGTTCGAGACCAGCCTGGGCTACAAAAGTGAGCTCAG
>PVJA010018014.1:25000-27405 GCA_004027025.1 Myocastor coypus | reverse complement strand
TTTAAGAGAGAATGGGAGCAGGTGCCTGGGCCAGCACGAAGGGTAGACTCGGCGTCAGATGTGTCCAGGCAAAGGCCAGCTTCCTGGAAGAGGGAACTAACCAGCAGCCAGGACGGATGTGGTGGAACTAGCCACTGGTGAAACTTGCGTGATAGCTGTGAGGAGAACAGCTGAAAGAGTGGCACAGCTCTGACCAAGACAGCAAAGCTGGAACCAGATGGCCTCCGTGGTGGCCTGGCTGTGACCACGCAAGGCCACGGAGAGAGGGTGGATGTCTATGTGTCTGTCCCTGCCAGGACCAGGCAGAGCTGCTCTGAGCCCTTCATGAGAGCCACAGAACCTGCACTCTGACCCACCTCTGGTGCGTTTCCCACGCTGAAAACAAGAAGAGCGTCTGGCGCTGTGGCCCTTTCCAGATTCCGACACCTTCATCCGTGCCCTGGCTCTGATTCCTGTCACCAAGTGACAGCGGGTTCTCCCGTGCATTGTCACAATGAAAGAGGATGGATTGACTCCTCAATAGGACAGGATCAATCACTCCTTAGCGGTAGTGGATTTGACTCTAAAATAGCAAATTAGACACCGGATACCCTATTTCCACGTGAATCTCGCCCGCATGAGTCAGATAAACCAGGAGGGAATGGATAAAATCCTGCTGTAAGACCAGAAGTGGGACTTCTGCAGGTGGTTTTAATGTTGTTGACCACCCCAGGCAGCTCCATGTCACACTCCTCAGCATGTAGCTAAGTGCTCAGTAAGCATCGCTGCCATTAATACAAAAAGTGTTCCCGTTTGTCTTCTTGCTAGTTTGTGTATACGGCCAAGGGAACTGTAAACAGGGCAATAGCTACATGGTTTTAAGCCAGGCGCCCAGTACTCCTGCTCATCTGCATGGTGCTTAAAGGCAGCAACCTGACCTCCTGATGCAGTGCACAGGCGGGTGCCCTGGGGCCGTTCCCAGTTGGGGAGCAGCCCAGCCTTCCGGTGCTTGACCTGCTGCTGAGCACACTCAGGTTGTGGCACAGGGGGTCTATCTCCAGCTCTTGGCTTCCCTTCCTTTGCTATTTCCCTGCCTGGGGCCTTGGAGATAGTTCCATGGCACAAGTACCTGCCTGGCAAGTATAAGGTCGTGAGTTCAAACCCTGGTCCCCCCCCCAACACACACAAAAAGTGACATTTCCCTGCCTCTGCTTTGCCCCTCTCTATCTCACCTACTCCTAGGCAGTTCGTGTTAAACTGTTTCCTTCTGTAAGTCTCGTCCCTTGGGGAGCCCCAACACCATTCAAGTTTTACCTCTTGAAACCTACGTGGTGATAATGCCGTGCATCTTCAGTGGAGGGGTGGAGAGGGACAGCAGGGCAGAAGGCTGTAGGGCAGCGAAGAGCCAGCCTATGTGTTAGCCTTCAGGAAAGTTGCCTCGATCTCAGGCAAGATTGCTAAGTCCCGGGCCTTACCAAGGAGTTCCACTTGGCGAGTCTGTTCATAAGCCAGATTCCTTCGTAAGTCCAATAAAGTGCGTTGTACACACCTCCGACATAAAAGCACCAAGCATCCGCAAGAAAATACAGCCAGTCCCCAAATGCACTGTGTTACTGAATGTTGTCATGCTGCGTAGTAAGCACACAGCAGCACAACCATGACACCGTCTGGCACACACGTGGGCTCCTTGCACGGTGTGTGTGCATCTACGAATGTTCTTAATAGGAGGTCGGTGTTTGTGTCTGTGAAAGTTCACACCTCGGAAGTTCCAAAGCTGTCACAAGGTCCATTTTTATCTTACTTTATTTTATTTTTTGTACGGGGAGGACATTGTCTTGACTTGGGCAGGTCTCTCAGGTGCCGTGTTCTCCACTCCTCTGGCATACCGCAGTCCAACCTAGAAAAGCTGGGGGAGTGGATCGCTGAGCAAGCCCAGGCTCCGTCTGCACGATCTGAATCTGATCGTGGGACTGCAGCTAATTGTTTACCAGGTGCGTCCTCCTGGGGCCGTCTCCTGTCTAAAATAAAGGACAAGTTAGCGCCCCCTATCCACACTGCTCAGAGATGTGCAGATAAAGTAAGCCTTTCTGTGTTCACCTGTGAGTAAGCAAGCCTGTGTGTGTGCAGGGGAGGAGGGAGGTGTGTAGGGATTATATCTATTCTGCTGTCTTTGCCTCCATTTTGTTGCCTTGAATGAATAAGTGATAGAAATCAATGATCCCAAGCTTCAGTGCGCCGAGGATCACCTGAGAGGCTTTTATTTTATTTTATTTTTTTGTCTTTTTGAGACAGGGTCTCGCTATGCAGTTGAAGCTGGCCTTGAGCTCACTTTTGTAGCCCAGGCTGGTCTCGAACTCGCACCGATCCTCCTGCCTCAGCCTCCCGAGTGCTGGGATTACAGGCGTGAGCCACCACGCCCGGCTGAG
>PVJA010018014.1:0-20000 GCA_004027025.1 Myocastor coypus | reverse complement strand
TAACATCACCATCTCCTCTGCCCACTATGGGTCTGTGGGCTCCCATCACCAGAATGGCTCAGTTAGAGCCTGTTTGAGAAACTCCCATACCTGTCAGAGTCTAAGACCCAGGCTGCTTTTAGGGTAGGGGAACGGCAGACGATCTGGAGAGCCACAGCGGCAACTCTCAGTAGCATTCTGAGGGACACCTCTAAAGGAGAGCTCTAAGCTGCTCCTGTAACCTTATGTTTTTTTGGGAAAGGGGTGGGAGCCAGGGTGTCCCCAACCCCCTTGTCAGTCACCACTGGGTATTCCTCCCTCCCCCTTCCAGAAGGAAGCCCCTCTGTTTCCTGCTAGGTTCTCTTCCTCTTAGTCTACCCTGAGATAACAAAATTGAAAGCTCTGAAATTCAATCAGGGTGAAGGCTTCATTCACCCCAGTAGGTCCTTGACATATTTATTAAGTTGTGTGGAGACATAAAAATAGATGAGGAGGTGAAGAGGCAGCTGATGAGAATGACATGGGCTTGTGCGCAAGGAGGACAGAGACAGAGGACCTCTGAGGTGGCCTTGGCAGGTGAAGTAAGGTCTGCTGGGTGGAGGGCAGGAGAACAGGGAGACCTGGGATGAGAGCAGCCAGCCTCGGATGGGACACCGAACAGTGGGAGGTCCTGGGAGTTGGGGTGAGAGGGGTGCAGGCTGGAAGCCACAGCAGAGTTCTGGGGCAGCTCCTATCCTAGGGCAACCGTGGAAATAATTACAGCTCACAGAAAAATCAATCAGCAAGCTTTTACTGAGCACCAGGAACACAGCAGCAATGTGAAAGAAAAAAAATTCCAGGCCCCTTTGCAAACAGGGAGCATGTACTGCTGAGCTAAAAATAGCATACTTGAAACAATTAGAGACCAATTAATGCCAAACTGTCTGCTTCTGGCTGGAGTAGGGAAGGACTCCAGAGTGAGGAGAAAGCTGGGCAGCTGGGCTTGTGGCCCGGCCGGGCCGAGGTGGGAACGCTCCCCGGGGGCTTTTGGGGTCTTGAGGAGCTGAGGCTCTAAGGGAAGAGGGTACTGCAGGGGGACCCTCTGCTTGTGGGCCACTGCACAACCCAGACCTCCGCCTCTAGAAGTTTCCAATTAAATAGTAGAATGCAGTGCTGGACCTGACACCTGGGCTAAGTGAATGAATGACTGGAAAAGCTCAGGATTGTTAGAGTCAGGGAAGGGGGGACAGTGACAGCATGGCTACAGAAGTATTGCTTGATGTCCTGCACAATTTGGGGGGCCAGGGACTATGTCCTCATTGCATTTTTGTTTTCTGGTTTAGGGGACTGAATTCAGGACATTCACATTGAGCTACGTTCCCTGATTTGTTTTGTTTTGTTTTTGTTTTTTGGGACAAGGTCTCACTAAGTTGTGCAGTCTGGGTTCAAACATGTAGTCTTCCTGCTATAGTCTGCTAGAATATGTGATTTGAGGTCTGTGCCACTAGGCCCAGCCACTGCATATTTAGTAATTGCCAATTGTATAAAAATGCTGTGCCATTGTCCAGAACGATGTCTAGATGTCCCCAAAAAACTTCAGGCAGTCCTAGGTGGGTGTTTTCAGAGGTGGCTGGGTCCGGGGGCTGTGATGCTAAGATCAAGGTGTGGGGTCACTCACCCAGTCTCCTGATTGGGTTGGCACAGTTCTGGGAAGGATTAAGGGTGCCCCCACGCTGGGTGTGAGTGCTAGCAGGCATGCAAGACAGAAAGTGAGCTGCTGCTGCCGCCGCCTGCTGCTTGCTACTGCTGGCTGCCTTCTGCCTGCCATGAGCTGTTTCTCCCCCAAGACATCCTTTAGGTCACCTGCCTTGCAGCCAGCCTGCTATGAATCCCCAGGACTGAAAACAAAATACTACATTGGCCTGGGGAAGGCGAGGCTGGGAGATGAATCAGGCATCGTCTACCAGCTTCAAAAGAGCTCCAAGCAAAGCTGCTTCTGGAACTTAGAGCCTAATTTGTTATGCCAAGATGTGTGGGGGGGTGCTTCCTCTACACATGCATCTACCAAGTAGGAAGACTTCGCACGAACTATGCTCTAGGCAATGTGATAGGCACTGAATGAATGTATGTGTTAAAGGACAGTGTTTCCTCTGAGAATAGCTGCTGTTGAGGGAAGAGATAAATAGATATATTGAACGCAATAGATTGGTGGCTTTGCGGCTTCTGGTATGGGGTAAGGACAGCAGAAGTAAAAGGTCATCGGAGCTGTTGAGAGGAGAAAAGGCCAAGCTCATAGAGGAGTATTGGAGTGAATTGTTTTTAAAATGTGTTTTATACTTAAAATATAGAGCAGTTTACAGGTTTTGGCTATTAAAAATAGGATTGTTATAAACATATATCAAGATCCATGTGTCTAACACGTACATGTGTTTTTTTTGGGTGCAAACACATTTATGAGGAGAAGGTGGCTGGAGATTAGACTCAGTGTTTTTTCAAATTTCATAGGTAGTACCCAACTCTTTTCAGATGTGGAATTTACCAGCTCACATTTCTACCAGCTGGGTATGAGATTTATAGCTGTTCCAGGCCTGCAGACATTTGTTATTTCCAGATGTAAGTGTCTGCTTATTTTTTATGACTGATAGTATGCCGTTGCTTACTTTATTTGTTATTAGCACGTGCTTGTAGCCACGGGCTCCATCAGGGCCAGGATGTGGGACGTGTGGACAATGTACAGATAGGTAGATGGGAATCCAGGCGCCAACGCCTAAAGCTCTGGGTGGGGAGAAGTGGGAGACTGGAAGACGGGGTGGAGCAGGTCAGCGAAAACCCACTTTGGAGTGACTGGAGGCCACGCCTGAGGGTCAGACTGCGTCTTCTCAGTGATTAGTGATGGAGGGGAAACAGGAACACTGGGAGGTGGAGTGATGGCTCCAGATTTGTGAGTGAAAAAGAAAATTGTGCCAGTTGTCTTGGAGGTGGATGGCTTAGGGGCACAGAAGGCTAAGGCTAGAGGCAGGGAGACCAAGTAAAAGGCGGTTGTAGCCGCCCCGGCTAGAGACAATGGGATCCTTGCTTGGGGCACAGATGGTGAGGAAGGAAGGATCTGAGGATTCTGGGAAGTTACAAACAAAAGCCATGGGGGGGGTAGTCCTTTGGGGGTGCGTTGGGAGTGAGGAGACAGGACTCCGGTGACGGCAGGGCAGCGCTGCCCGCGGGATCCAGCCATGCTCCGAGGTCCCCTCTGCTTCGGCTTCTCCTCTCCAACTCATTCCCTTTGCCCTGTAGGACTCTGGAACAGTCCACGAAGTAAACAGATGATGCTTGAGCCACGTGCTCTTCCTGGAATGCCTGTCCTCTCTGGATTTGAATGGAGAGCTGCTCTCACCTGAGGGCATCGTCATTTGCTGCGCCTTCCCTGAAGGCTGCGCTCCTCCCGGCCTCCAGGCACCAGCCAGACCAGGAGCCCAGAGCAGCTCTGCTTCCCGACTGCGCTTTCTCAGGGTGAACGCAAGCACCGAGGCGGGCGCCGGGCCACCATGCGCTCTCGAAGCAGTTTTCATCAGCCTGGTTCCGAGAAGCCCTTACGGAGACCTTCCATCATCTCCACTTCTCAGGCTATAAGAGAAAATCTGCGCGACTCCATCTATGTAATCTAATGCCTGTTTCCATGGAGGGGCTGAATTTCAACAGCATTTTCTCAACTGGGCGCTGATCACACTTGTCTAGCAGGGTGATTATTCTAATAATCCTGTTTGATTTCTTCCCCTCTCTCCGGTTCTTTCGACCCACTTTTTGTATTCTAAACTTTATTTCCTTCATTGTACTCTAAAATTTTATTCTATTTATAGTTTCCACAATGTCACATGCACAAACGTTTCCCTCTGCCTGAAACATTTGCCTCATAATTTGCACATTCGTTCTTCAAGATTCACCAGATCCCCAGCCCAGAACATGGTGTCTTAATAAGTGCCCAGCACATAGAATCTTCAGAGGGCCCAGCGGGATGGCTCAGTGGTCTAAAGTTCCTGCTTGGGAAAGCTTGGGTGGCTTCAGGGACCGCCGTTCTATCCCGGGCACCACATGCTGCGCCAGCCCTGCCCTTGGGGTGGGCTGAGCCGGCCATAAAAATGAGTCAATAAACAAATAAAGGTTCTGAAACAAGAAAAAAAAAAAAAAAGAAAGAATCTTCAGAAAAAGTCCCTGAGACCTCTTCTGCCTTCCTGAGTTTAAGAAGTAGTTGATGCTCCTGACTGATCCTGGAGCATCTCTGCTGTTATGTTTTTTTTTTTTCCATTTTATATAGCTCTGTGTTTCCTTTTTCATCTGCTACACTAGGCTGAGACACTGAGAGAAGGAATGCTAACCTGTTCCCCAGCACAAGACACTCAGCGGTCGTAAATGCATGCACGCGTGAGTGAGGAGTAGAGATCCGAGTGTCCCCTCCTGGCCCAGATCATCCTGTGCTTACAGCTCTGAAGTCATCTCAAGTAGTAGACACAATGACTCCTGTCTGTACCGTCTGCATGCGGCCAGTGCTGGTATTTTAGCTGAAAGCTTTGTTTCTAAAGCACTCGCTCTACTAATAAAGCCTTTCTTGCTGTTCAGCACCACAGAAACGAAGGTGCAGGGATGTGACTTCTCGCCACAGGCTTCTTTATCAGGGACCCAACAGGAATGTCAGCAGAGCTGTGGTGATAGTGAGCCCTTGGAAAGGCCAAACTTGGTGGCCTCCTTGACTAGCCCTCTTTACTGCTTTCTAAGTGGGTTCTGCAGAGGATTAGAAGAACTTGTTCTGCACCTTCATTATTTCTTCTTCTGCATAGATATCATGTGCAATTTTTTGAATTAAATCTATAAATCATTTTTTCTTCATCTCTTTTCTGGTGTTATAACAGGAAACCTGGACTGGCTGATTGATAATAGCAAGAAATTTGTTCCATTTCCAGCTTTGGAGGGTGGGATTTCAATACCAGGGATGTGCATTTGGTGAGGGGCTTGGGCTGTATCATTAAAAGACAAAACCCAAAGGAAAAGCAAAAATGTACAGAAGAGACAAAAAAGTGGCTGCCTTGCTTTGGAATAACCTGCTTTTACTGTAGCTAATCCAGTGCCACAAGAACTGCTTGAATCTATGTATGTATGTATTATGTATGTATGTTATGGCTGCCTCAGCCTGCCCTAGGGGTGGGGCTGGCGCAACATGTGGTGCCTGGGATCGAACCACGGTCCCTGTAATTTCCTAAGCAGGTGCTTTAGACTGCTGTGCTATCTTGCCGGCCCTTGAATCCTTCTTAATGACTCCTGCACCTCTTAGAGTTTCTACCACATTTTAACACCTCCGTGATGTACAAGTTTCCTAATGAATTTTGGTGACATCCAAGCCACAAGTCCCAGCCACATCCAAGTCACAACACCATCTTGTAAAGCATCTTGCCTTAAGGAGCTTAAGGAAGCAGCCTGTGTCTCCAGCCACTCTGCCCCTGAGCCCAGCTCCAAGCCTGTGAATGGGGAGTGTAAAAGTTCTCCCCGACAGGCCCCTGCTCACCTCGGTTACTTGGTGTCACTTGCTTGAGAACACAGGAGGGAGCTTCTCCTGCAGGGAGATGTGTCTGGAAATTTCCTCTTCTGGAGAAGGCCGAAAGCTTTCTCCCCATTGTCCCTGTTGACTCCTTCTCAGCCAGGGTAGAAGGCAGAACTTCTCTGTGCTTGGCAAGAGTTTTGTTCTTGCTACACAGACAGATAGCGTCACGTAAACTTTCTGTCTCAACACTCTGTATCTGCCTCCCTAGGCTGCCTTAGCTGCTCCACGAGACCTCCCGCCGTGCAGCTGTTACCTCAGGAGTTGCCTATGCATAATTCCTGAAATAAGAAAATGGTATTTGCCAGAGTTTTGTTGTTGTTGTTAGGTTATGGGCAAAGACCAGAAGCAGATAAGTATCAGTCTTCAGGTACTGTTTGTGCTCCCTTAGCCTCTTTTCTTTGTCCCAGGCTAGTCTCGAACTCGCATCAATCCTCCTGCCTCACCCTCCCGAGTGCTGGGATTACAGGCGTGCGCCACCACGCCCTGCTTGTTTCAGAACTTTTGTTTGTTTGTTTTTTTTATGTTTGTGGCCAGCTCAGCCTGCCCTGAGGGCAGGGCTGGCACAGCATGTGGTGCTGGGAATCAAACCGCAGTCTCTGTGGTTGCCTAAGCTTGCCCAAGCAGGGACTTTAGACCACTGAGCCATCTCGCTGGCCCTCACACTGTTTTTTAATCTTTTAAAATGAATGTATTTGGTACAGGGTCTCACTATGCAGCTTGGATTCATAGTGATCCTCCTGTTTCCAGCCTCCCCAGTGTACCACCATGTCTGATCTTAGAGGCTAGCTCAGTGTGCCTGGGGGCAGGGCTGGCACAGCATGTAGTGCCAGGTATTGAACTCCGGTTCCTGCGCTTGCCTAAGCAGACTAGGTACTTAGTCTGCTGAGCTGTCTTTTCTCTCTCTCTCTGTATGTCTCCTGTATTTAGGACAGGTCTACAGGATCTATAGGGTCTCACCATGTAGATTGGACTTGTAGTGACTCTCCTGTTTTCAGCCTCCCAAGTGCTGGGATTACAGGCACATGGCACCACTTCACCCAGTCTCAATTGCTATCTCATGTGGCCCATGAGCATGGCTGGCAGGGCACACTGGGGACCAAACCCAGGCCTCTGATCTCTGCCTAAGCAGATGCTTTAGTCCACTGAGCTATCCAGCCAGCCCTTGCTGAGCTATCTTGCCAGCCCTTCACACTGTTTTGTTCAGTCTTTCTTGTGGCAAACTTAGACCTCTGTACTTCTTTTCCAAACCAAGATGTTCCTTTCTAGGAGGAGCACACTAAAATAGCAGCATGGCAGTAGTGATAATATTAATGACACATGATGATAAGTAACACTGGCTTCCTACCAAGCCCTTAGCTCCCCGCTGAGCAGCGAATGTACCTGCTGTCCTGTCATGTACATGTTAGGTCCATTTCATAAATGGTGGAGCTGAAATTTGAGGTTGAAATTAAAGAAGCTTGCTGGCTGGGCTGGGCGAGACATGGCTATAATCCCAACACTGGGGGAAGCAGGGACATGAGACTCAAAAGCTGATGCCCAGCCGGAGCAACGAAGACCCTTGCTCAAAAAAAAAAAAACAAAGAAAAGGCAGTGGGCAGGGCACAGATATTGCTCAGCATGACTGCACTCAATTCCACTAGTAAAACATAGAATAAAATGAAATGAAATTTCTGCTAGCCAGACTAGGATAAAGCGCGGAACCCAGGCACAATTCAGGAAAACCTGCATTACAACCCTTAGACTTAAGGGCTAAGCTTTAAGCTTCTTTCTTTCTTTTTTTTGGGGGGTGGGGGAATCAGGGTTTGAACCCATGACCTTGCACTTGCCAGGCAGGCACTTGTGCCACAAAGCGATCTCCCCAGACCCAGACTTCCCATCGTCAGAGGATTGCCATAAAAGTCAGAGGTAGCATTAAGCGCTCATGGGCTGTTATTTGAGCTGCCTGTGACGATTCCCTGTTTCTGTGTTTGGGTCCTGTGTTGCCACAGGTTGAGTGTCAATCCCATCGTCCCAGCCAGGATGTCTTCCAAGATTCAGGGAAGGTCAAGCTCCCTTCCTGTTTTTTTCAGGGCTGGGGTTCGAACTCATGACCTTGCACTTGCCAGACAGGCACTTGTGCCACAGAGCTATCTCCCCAGCCCTCAAGTTCCCTTCTTGCTTACCCTTGAAATGCAAACGCCTGTGTCTGTGTGCATTCTCGTGTGCAGGCTGAAACAGCTTCAGCATGTGGGTCTGGAGATTGGTCTCAGGAACAAAAGAATCTGAAGGAGGACAGGACCTCTCAGGAGACCATGAGCAGAGTGCTTCGGGAGGGGCCTGTGTTCGCTGAAGTTCTCCTTTAGGCTTCCTGGGACTCTTGCCAGCTGTGGAGAACATCCCGTACCTGCAGCTCCTGCCAGCATCACGCCTGGGGTTTGGCCCAGTTTCACAGCCCTTCCTCTCCAGGGGCTGCATGGTAGCTGTCCCCAACATGAGCCTCCTTATACCCATGGGGCTCCTGCTGTTTCTTTCCCAAATCCTTGGCTTGCTGGGAGCTCCTGAGTTTCCTTCTGTCTTTCTTTTTTTGGGGGATCCTTTTGTCCCACCAAGGTGGTCTTGTCCTGGTAGCTTTATGCTGAAATTTGTCTTGTGACAAGGAACTCTCTCTCCCAGCGCCTGGCATGCCTGGAAGCACCCTCCTGGTCCCTCCTCCAAGAGCTCTGTGCTGGCCATACCAACGTGGCTTCTCTAACTCACACACTATTTTATTCTATCAAGGAAGTTCCAGTACCTGAAATTATCTTCCTTATTCCTGCACTCACCTTTTTAGTAGTTCTCTCCCCAGGAGGTTGCCCAATTCCAAGAACGCAACTCCTTCTCGCCTGGTGTTGACTGCCCACTACCCAGAACAGTGAAGGGCGCAAGGTGGGCTCTCTGAGCATACTTTACTTTAAACACAACCAAATGTTTGGTCCCAGACTAGAGATGACCTAAGTCTGTGGCTGGGACCATAGCTATTAACAGTAAGTCAAATCCCAGCTCCCTGTGACTCTGGACAAATGGCCTAGCCCCTCTGTGCCCCGGCTGTCCCTCTGTAACATGTGCATGGCAATGACTTTGCCCCCCTCATATGCTATAAGGAGGATTAAGTGAGGCTCCACACTGGATGAGTTTAGAACAACGTGAAGAGCTTGGTAAGAACCCATCCTTAGTCTAGTCTGCCGTCATCAGAGAGACCGTACTGTCTCGTACAGAGGCGGTCACATCACAGATCGTCTACCTAGTACCGTCTCTGCTTTCTATTTCCCCACATCATGTCCAAGACAGACCTGGACTCATTTACGTTGTCTGCACGCATCAAATCGAACTGATAAGGGGGCAGTGAGTGCCAGCGATTTGGCAGAAATAAGGTCTGGACCACCAGTTGTTTTAGATATGAAACCTCTGGATAATCCTCTTGGTGGCTGGAGTAATCTCTTCAGTAAACAGAGGCAGCTGCTGACTCAAGGCCTTCTTAGGTAGTGAAGAGAGATGCTCAGACTCATTCGGGGCACAGGAGCAGAGTCACCAGTCAGCCAAGCACAGTCGCTGTGTGCAGGTAAAATTACTGCAGTTATCCGCTATCAAGCGATGGTAATTGATGTGCCCAGAACAGCTTGTGAACCTCTTCCAAGGGCCTCAGACCCTCTCACTGCTGTCCCCCTCTCGCCGTCTTTCTTGGAAAGAGGTCTGTGGAACCGTCCCCAGGTGCAGTGACCGACAGGCCTCTCCTTCCCCTCACACACTGAAATTAACCACTCATTCCTGGGCTGCACTCTGCATGCACAGTTTATCTCTGGTCCTGAAAGGTGCTTTGAAGAACCGGCAGTAGCCACGTGTCTTTCAGGCGTTTGGGGGCACAGGCTGTCACAGGCTGTCTTACTCAGCGCTATACGGCTGGTTTCTGCCTGCTCATCAGCTTACCTCGCACACATGGCCATCAGCTCAGGTGTGCATTTACTTGTGCTCTTAGTCTCTCTCTTGCAATTCGCATACATTTCTCTGCAACAGTCATTTCTTTCAACTGAAAAACATTCTTATAAAATGTGCATCACAGTAGGCATTCTCGACGTCTACCGAAATACACTGAAGAAACCCCAAAGGAGAGAATTTTGACCATCTTGCCCAAACCTGTAAAAGAAACACAAAACTTGGAAATCTGTTTGCTGTATTTCAGCTATGTTCTAAAACCGGCACTGTGGAGACACAGCCTAAAATTCTAGGTGGGGAAGCTTATTTTCTTTCCTTCTCTTCCTGCTTTCCATATGTTCTTACTAAACACCTACTATATACTGGTATTTTGTTAAGCACTGCTGATTTAATATGGGCAAGAGCAAACATAGCCCCTCACAGATTTGCATAATGCAAGAGACTCTTCCTCAATCCAGTAATTCTGAAAAGAAATATGTGCTTACTTGAGCTGGGTGTGGTGGCACATGCCTGTAATCCCAGCTCTTGGGAGGCTGAGTCAGGAGGATCAGTGGGAGTTCGAGCCCAGCTTGGGCTACAAAATGAGTTCAAGGCCAGCCTGAACTGTGTAGTGAGACCCTGTCTCACAAAGAGAGAGAAATAAAGAAAGCAAAAGAAAAGAACAGAACAGAACAGAACAGAAAAGAAAAGAAAAGAAAAGAGTATGTGCTTATCACTTAAGGCCAGGACACACAAAGACGGGAGTGCTGATATATACCAGTGTATTACAGAGGAAATGGGACTGGCCTGGGTGGGATTTGGGAAGAGGTCAAGGAATATTTTCTACAGAAAGTGATTGTTGTACTGCAAAAGAAATTTAGACATTTTAAATTTAACAGAGTTTAACTGAGCCATGTATGATTTAGGACTGAGACTGAAAGGTTAAATCTGGGTGGCTGAGCCCACGCAGTCCCAGACCAGAGAAACTGGCATGATTAAAGCAGGCTTATTAAAAGCACATGTGGGGGCTGCCTCGTGGACCAAGGCAGCACTGGACAAATTGGGGCAGGAGGCTTTTAGGATCTTTCAGGGAGGGTGATTGTGGGCTGGAGCAGCCAGGTAACAACCAGATCACGAGTTTCAGGGTGAGGCGGAACAGCTAGATCTAGGTGTACATCATTTATCTTCTTTTTAATTTTATTTACGTCAGAAGGGAGTGAGTTAAGACCAAGATAGATCAAGAGGAAGTGAGCTCAGACCAGAGTACAGTGTGGGGCAGGGTTGGGATTGGGGGTGGGTAGGTTACCTAGGAGACTGAGGGAAGGAATGTTTGGGGCAAGATGCCTGGGGAAGCTAAGAGGAAGTGTCTGAGGCAGGGTGCCTGGGAAACTTTGAATCCTGACCTATCATCCCAGACTCTTATTTGAGAGAAAAATGGTGAAGAAATCATCTGGCTACTTCCTGCTGAACAGGGGCGGTGCGTCTGGAGATCAGGGTGAGCAGTCATAGTCATCGGAAGGGTCTTCTTGGAGTAAGGCCTGGTAGGAGAGAAGCATTTTGGGTAGCGAGTTTAGCTATCACACTGGGGACCAGGGTTATTAAGCAATAATGCAGGGCTGTAAGAAGCATAACAGCAAGTCCTGCCGGCAGCCCGAGGAAGGGGCAGAGCCACGTGGGTATAGCTCCCCACAGGCTGTGTAATCCCCATTTTGCAGAGCCCATATCTTGGTATTGTTGCGTTCTAACTCTCAATTCTTGGATCTTCTGGTGTATAATACCAGAATGGTTTATGTAATAGCAACGCTCTTCCTTTGAAAAGAGGCAAGTTCCCTCCTTCTCTGCAGTAATCAAACCGAGGGCTTGCCTGTTCTGCAGTACCACGCAGGCGAGTTGCTGTACTTGTTTGTGTGTGGCACCCACGGCGTGTGCTGTAAGTTTAAGTTCTTCTGCCGTTGTCTGACCAGGTATGAGCATAACCCCAGGGATGCCCCTAGTCCTGCAGCTCCTCCCAAGGTGGTTCCCATCAGGGCTGAACCAATGAGCATGCCCGTGGGGATTGCTCGCTTTGCTCTGTGTGATGATGAGTGGAGGCTGGCCGAGAAACGGTCATCGGCAAATTCTCCTTCTGTATGGATACTGAGATTAGGAGCTACTAGAATTGGAGTGCATCAAAGACCTGACAGAAGGCAGGGGTAGACTGAGGAGCCACGTAGGAGGAGCTGTGCCACATTTTTACAAGGAGGAAGTCGGAGAAGGAGGGAGTTACATGGGAGACTCGTGGAGTGTTCTGTGGACCAGGGAAGGTTATAGAAGATAGTCATAAGGGGAATATGTAGGGCTAGAGGTCTAATAAGTGGGCAAGAGCTTGAGCAGATGGTGTTGGTAGGAATGGCTATTAGGTCTGGCTGATGGATAGATGCGCATAGCCAACACTCAGAGAGATTAGTACAAGTGTCGGAGAGGAGTTTGAGAGCTATGAGGGCCACTGAGGTAAGGTTAATATAATGGCTGGCTTTTGTAGGGAGGCATCATCAATATCAGGGGCCGTGCAAAGTGTCTTATGAATATGGAGGAACCCACATGGGTCTTGTCCAATAGTGTCGATCCAAACGGTGAGGGTGACCCTATGGTCCCCTGTGCCTGGTGGTGGGTTATGGACGGTGAGGTTAATGTAGCTGCCGTGGTATGAGGCACATGGTACTTGAGAGGGGATGAGCAGGTTTTGTGTGAGTACCTGCGGGTGTCTGTGGCCTGCATGGGTCTTTAGTATTGATGCGGATAGTTTGTATTTTTCCATTTGAGGAGTGTGCCAAGATGTCATTCCAGGCTGGGCAATTATCATTGCACTGAGAAGCGAGTGCACTGTGAGTGCAGAGGTATTTTGGTTGGTGGCTGTATGTCTGGTGCTGGTATTGTGAACCACAGGGAAAAGGATGGAAGTTACAGGTGTCCAAGATCAGGGAGACAGAAGGGCAGTGGGAGGAAAGGTTGTGGGAACAGGAAAGGGCCACTTGCCAATGACAGGGGCCATCAGTAACTTTTCCGTGGAGGGACGTGGGCCCAGTGTACATCACAAATTTCCAATGTAATCGTTGAGGTTGTTGGAAGAGAGTTGAGTAATGATGAAATACGGTGTGAATAGTCAGGAAGAATATGGTCTTCATTGTGGGAGCTAAAGTGGGGGACTGTTTGAGAAGAAGTTTTGTAGGGGAGACAGGTTGGCATAAGCAAGTTTGCTTATTTATTTGTTGATTGGTTGGTGGCGGGACCCTTTTGAGACTGGACAGGTGGACCCAGGCTTGTCTTCCAGGAGCTTTACAGCCATTGGTGTGCTCAGGATGACGGTGTGTGGGCCAGACCACCAAGGCTTGTTGGATGGAGGGGTGAAGGCTTTTAAGAAGACTTGGTCTCCAGGCTGAACCTGTAGGGAAGCTGAGTTGTTACCAGGGCTAGGAAGGCACTGGTCTGCATACTGTCTGAGGAGATGCCGAGTTAACGAGAGCAGTGGCAATTAGTTGGCAAGTGGGTAGGGAGTTGGGTCTAAAGCAGGGGTCTACCATACGTAAGTTCAAAAGGGCAAAGCCCAGAGGGTTGTCTGGGGGCAGCCCGGAGTCAGACAAGGGCAGCAGGTCAGAGATCTGGCCAGGATAGGTTTCTATGGAGAGTTTGGTTAGTTGGGCTTTGATGAGGTGGTTGGCCTTTTCTTCCTTCCCCGAGGGCTGAGGGCAGTAGGGAGTGTAAAGCACCCATCTCACTTTTGGGATATGAGACATTTGTTGAGTGACTACAGATAAAGGCAGGTCTGTTATCTGACTGTATGGAGGTTGGGGGGCTGAAGTGAGGAATAGGGTGGTTTAGTAAGATAGAGCATACTGTGTCAGCTGTTTCTCCTTTTGTGGGAAAGGCCTCAACCCACCCTGTGACAGTGTCCGTGAGAGTGAGGATGTACCTGAATTTTTTGTGGCGAGGCATATGGGTGAAATCCACCTGCCAGTCTTGGCCTGGAAGAGATCCTCGATACTGTTGAGGTTTAAAGGCGACTGGAGGCTGGAGTCCTTGGGGACTGACTTGGACACAGGTGGTACAGCGCTTTGTGAGAGTCTTAGTTAATCCCTTGTGGTAAATAACAGGGCACAAAAGATGACTGAGAGGGCGCCATCCAAAGTGTAGGGAGTTGTGTAAGTGTGTAAGGAACTGTGTAGCTTGAGTGTCTGGCAAGCAATATTTGCCCTCCAGAGGAGGCCATCCCTGTGGCCTCGGGGTAGCCCCTAGTTTGGAGAGAGTTTCTCTTTGTGAGGAGGAGTACGGTGGGTTTGTTGGAGTGTGTGGAGCTGTAGTGAGCGTCACGAGAGGTGTCCAAGAGAGCAGGGCAGCTTCTTTGGCTTGTTGGTCTGCTAAGTTGTTTCCCTTGGTTATGTTGTCTGTGTCCCTCTGATGACTTCTGCAGTGTAGGATGGCAGCCTGGGCTGGCAAGGTGGTGGCTGTTAGGGGTTTGAATATGAGGTCCCCATTGACAGCGGAGGATCCTCTGATAGTAAGGAACCCTCTTTCAGCCCATATGGCTGCATGTTGGTGAATAATGTGAAAAGCATACTTCAAATCAGTGTATATATTAATAGTGGCTCCTGTGGCCAGGGATAGGGCACGTGTTAGAGCTATTAGTTCAGCCTTTTGGGAAGATGTTCCTGGAGGTTGGGGCCTAGCCTCCATAGTGGCATGTAGTGAGACTATTGCATATCCTGCTCTAGAGCCCTTGGGTGTTTGTGTGGAGCTTTCATCCACAAACCAGGTAAATTGTGGCTGGGAGATGGGGGTATAACGTATAGGGGTCACCTTAGGAAAGAGGTCTTTAAGTGTTCAGTGCATGAGTATGTGGGACGAGCCTGAGGTAGAGGAAGTAAGGTGGCTAGATTTAGTGGTCCGCAAGGCTGGAGGGATATGAGGGGGTTTTCAACGAAGGTTAAATGAAAGAGTTGGAGCCGGGAGGGAGCTAAGAGGTGGAGGGTCTTATGAGAGAGGACGCCAGTCAGGCGGTGTGGGGAGCATACCGAAATTGGGTGTTGAGTGAGTTTTAGAGCTTCTTGGGTGAGGTTGGCAGCTGCTACCCAGGTTCGTAGGCAGGGGTACCACTCTTATCGTGTGGTGTAATTGTTTTGATAGATATGCAGCTGGAGCGAAGGAAGGTCTTTTGTATCAATGTAAGATTCCAAGGGCTATATCAGAGACAACCTTCAGAATTAGTGGAGTCAGAGGTTAGCTCCCCAAAATGAGCAGAAACAGTTACAGACAGAAAATGAAGTGAGGCTCAGAGGCAATGTGATTGGCTACAAGTCAGCGGTTGCCTCATGTGGGTGTGGTCTGATTGGTCGTCTTCCTTTGATTGGCTGAAGCTGAGCTATTGTAATAAGGCAAGACCCAGCTGTTTTCTATAAAAAAGGTGGTCCTACTTAGGCCTTTGGCTAGTTAATTCACTAAGTCAGGTGGTAGTTTGCCATCTCAAGATTCACGAAAGGAAACATCTTCCAGACAAATTTAACTTAATTAATTAATTAATTAATTAATTAAATGTTTTAATCTTTTATTAATTTTTTGATAAAGGATCTGGTAATGGGGCTGGGGAGATAGTTCCATGGCACAAGTGCCTGCCTGGAAAGTCCAAGGTTGTGAGTTTGAATCCCGGTCCCGCAAAAAAAAAAAACAAAACAACAACAACAACGAAAAAAACAAGGATCTGGTAGTGATCCTCCTGTCTCAGCCTCTCCAGTGCTGAGATTACAGGCAGGTGCCAACACGCCCGGTTTTGGTGGCCTGCATGGCGTAGGGCTAGCACCACACACGGTATGGGGTATGGAATCCCTGAGTCCTTGTGCTTGCCAGGCAGATGCTTAGACTGCTGAGCTATCTCTCCAGCTCAGATTTAATTTAATTTAATGTAACAATGTTGAAATCTGAAGAAAACATAAGAATTAAATAGAGATGAAAGTGGGAAAGGGAACAACCAGGTAGCTCAGTGGATTAAAGCGCCTGCTCAGACAGATTCAGGGACCAGGGTTTGATCTCTGGTGTGCCGAGTAGGCCAGGCCCCAGGACATACTGAGATGGCAACTGAGACTGGGTGTGGTGGCATGCACCTGTAATCCCAGCCCTTGGGAGGCTGAAAACAGGAGGATCACTACGAGTCCTGTCTGTGTAGTGAGACACCGTAGACCCTATAATAAACACATGTTAAAAAAAAGTCAGTGGTGAAAAACGCCACCATGTAGCAAGATCTGTGATGGGAAAACCTGTCCATCTCAGAAATCAAGAACCTAGAGCATCCAGATGGAAACTAGGGAAGATGTAGCAAGCGGAGCCTCTGAGGTCTGATGCTTAGGCCAGTGGGTGCCAGACTATCCAAGATCCGAGTCACACTGGAGTCCTGTAAAAAAAAAAAAAAAAAGGCCTGGCTGCTGCATGGGCCACGAACTAGAATATGGGAGGAAATGCAGGATCAAAAGGAGACC
This sequence comes from Myocastor coypus, assembly GCA_004027025.1. NCBI lineage: Eukaryota > Metazoa > Chordata > Mammalia > Rodentia > Myocastoridae > Myocastor > Myocastor coypus. The sequence goes on along the minus strand of PVJA010018014.1, from coordinate 4,028 downwards.
AACTATGGGCCCCGCAGGATGGCTCCATGGTCTAAAGCGCCTGCTTAGGAAAGCCTACACGGCTGCAGGGACCACGGTTCAATCCCCAGCACCACCTGCTGCACCAGCCCTGCCCTCAGGGCAGGCTGAGCCGGCCATAAAAATAAATAAACAAACAAACAAAAGTTCTGAAACAGGAAAAAAAAAAGGAGACCAACTAGCAGGCTACTGCAAGTAGTCAGGTGCCACACAGCGGTGGCTTTGGTCAGGGTAGCAATGAAGATGGACTTGCTAGAAGACGGCTTGAATTTAAAAACCAACAGGACTTGGCACAGGAGCGGAATAAAATTTAAAGGTTGTCTCAAAGTCATTTCCACTCGTGTCAGGTGACCAGGTCCACTGTGGGGTGGGGTAGCAGCCAGGCGCATAGATGTCTCTGAACTACTTATTGTGAATGATACACGGGAGGCATTTCTTCCTTCAGGAGTTCTCTCTGAGTAGAAACACAGAAAGCATGTAAATGTGACTTAGATGGCCAGGGACAGAGCCCCAAGACTTCCTGAAGCTAGAGATGGAGCTGAATTTCCACGACATTTTTCTGACTGTCAAAGACTACCAATTAATATGCTCACGTTTCATCAGGAGCTGAAAAGCCCTGTGTGAATGGAAGATAATGATTACTGTGCTCATTCACATCTGTGTTCACTCGTGGAAATACAAATTCCTCTGATTTGTATTGAGCATCAATAATGGGCATTTGTGTTACACAGTATAAGTGGTGAAAGGAGGCACCCGGCAGTAAGGTGACAACACATTTAGAGTCTAAAGATTTGCATTTGAGACCTAGTTTATTCATTATATATTTTTTATTTTAGCAAAATATATGTAGCATGGGCACATAACAGAATGATACAAAATTTACCACTTCACTCTTCTGAGAGCATGTGTCAGTGGCACTGAGTACATGTGTCCCGCACAGCCCACATCGTCACCCACCGCCACCTCTGTCATCTTCTCCAGCTGAAATTCTCCATTTCCCCTCTTCCAGCTCCTGGCAACCCCATTTCCACTCTGATGGAACATTAAGAGGTGATCTTCTCCGAATGGGGCTCCGTGGGTGGTCATCAGGTCTTGCTGGGAACTCTGCCTTTGGAAGAGAGTAGGGTTGTTCTCATGGGACCTGGAGTGAGGTCTTTTGAGAGAGCTATGGTCTTAGTGTTTTCTCAAGGGATCAAACCATATGCATGAATTTACAAGGGGCTTTGTTAGATTGCCCTATATGATCCGAGAGTGGATACCTGCACAGTGTCTGTATGGGGGCTGGAGAGCTGCAAAAAGCAGGAGCTGCTTAGAGCAAGCAGTTGGAAGCCTTGGCACAAGAGACACGGAGGGCACAGCCTGCCTGCTGCTGAAGGTCTGGAAGCTCCCTGGACAGCTGCTGGTGCACGCTGGCACTCAGAAGGCAAGGCACCTGGAGTCTGGCGTCTGCAGGTGATGCAGCAGCAAAGGCTACGTCCGTGTCCCTTCTCTTTTGTTCCATTTAGGCTGGTCCCTTAACTTTGGTGTCCACACTTGGGCTGCATCTTCCCCCTCGGTTCACTTCCTAGAGGGAAAAACAGACTTCAAAATAGTAAATGTCAAATGAAAAAATCATGGCAATTTCAATATTTACAGATTGTAAATACTCTAGCCGGAAACAGTACTTCCTTTCATAAAATAGAGAGCTCCAGTAGACTGCAAGGAGAGGTTGGTTTAAAAGACCAAGGAGGGCTCAACTAAGCAGAGACATGGAATAAGAAGAGGATGGCTCATTTTAGAATTGCTTTCCTCCCAAGGCAGGGGAAAGGAGGCAGAACAATAGAAAAGTAACTGGTTAATTTAGCTTACTTTGGGTCACCTTTTTATAAGGATTCAAGGACATGAGAATAAAAGCAGAGGCTACTGCATTTTCATGTCAGCTGAAATTAGCCTGTTTGGAAAATTGTCTGTTGTCTCTGCTGATTTCTCAGACAGATAAGAATTTAGTTTTTGGTAACATGGTACCTTAGCCTGGGTGACTCCATTTGGATTTTTAGTCAGCTTGGTTAGTACCTACCAAAGAGTATAACCTATAACAATGGTGTCCTGTGATTTTTTAAAATTTATCATAAGTAACTATGTGGTCAGAATGCAAGTCTTGTGGAGAATAAAAATAGCAGGAAAAGCCGGGCGTGGTGGTGCATGCCTGTAATCCCAGCACTCAGGGGGGTTGAGGCAGGAGGATCAGTGTGAGTTCGAGACCAGCCTGAGCTACAAAAGTGAGCTCAAGGTCAGCCTGAACTGCATAGTGAGACTCTGTCTCAAAAAAGACCAAAAAGAAAAAGCAGGAAAGACGTGAACCTAAAGAGGTGTGTGGAAGGATTTCCCTCACTGTCCAGAGAACAGGATGAGGACCAATCCTAAGGAGCAGGGGATCACTTGGGAAACCCACACTTTTTTTTTTTGTGTGTGTGTGTGTGTGTGTGTTTTGAGACAGGGTCTCGCTATGCAGTTCAGGCTGGCCTTGAGCTCACTTTTGAAGCCCAGGCTGGTCTTGAACTCGCACCGATCCTCCTGCCTCAGCCTCCCAAGTGCTAGGATTACAGGGGTGTGCCACCACATCCAGCCCTACACTTCTTGGTACGCTCATGTAAATGGGATAATAGCTACAGTGAGGTAAGTTTTGGTAGTCTCAAGGTACATCATGGTGGTGGTCAATGAGTAGCAAAGGAGAGAAAAGCAAAATGGTCTTTGTAGGAGACCCTTTTCCTCTTATCAGTAGTGTTCTCCAGGCCAGGCCAAAAAAAAAAAAAAAAATCTTTCTTTCTTTCTTTCTTTCTTTCTTTCTTTCTTTCTTTCTTTCTTTCTTTCTTTCTTTCTTTCTTTCTTTCTTTCTTTCTTGTGGGATAGGGTTCAAGCTCTTGACCTTGTACTTGCGAAGCAGGCACTTGTGCCACGGAGCTATCTCCCCAGCCCCTAAAAAGAAAATGTTTGAACAGGAGTGGTAAGTCTGGTACTGATTAGCTCTGATTGGTCCAGAGTTGATCACATGCCCACATCTAAACCAATCACTGAAGTTGGGACAGTCAGAGCTTTTTCACTGGACAGGCTTGGGTCACATTCCCATGTGGGCTCAGGCTCATTTCTACCACACAGATTGAGAAAAGATGCCTGAGCGGGAAAACTAAGTGCCTAATTCCAGAAGATGGGAGAACGGCTGTTGTGCACGCTACAATAGCAGACATTTTCCTCTTCTAGCTTTATCCTTCATGGCTGCCTGTTCTTTGGTAAATTCTGCCTTCTCTTATTCTGCTTCATCTGATTAAAAAAAAAATTAAAAGGAAGTAAATTTATTGAGATCTATAACACTAAGCTATTGAATACTACGTGCATACCTTTAGGAAGTATACAATACCAAACAAGTACGACTTGTGTTGGTTTTGTAAGTCACAGTCAGTGCCTCTAGGGAGATGCGAAGTGACACAGGAGGTAGAAAACGTGGAGCTGCCTCGCTGCCTCGCTGCCTCAGAAGGAAGATGTTGTGTAGCTCTCAAGGCCTTCGCGTAAGGCAGGAGCTGCAAACTCCCACGGCCGCACAGCTACCGCGAGCGAAGAAGGCAGGTTAGGCTGGTCCCCACCTGTGGGCTATGGAGCATGTTGCTCATTTAGCAGCTCTCGGCCGTAGTTCCCGGCAGCTGGTTGTCTGACTCAGTGTGGCCTGAGGGCCCAGGTGTTTTCAATGGTAGCTGGTAACTGGAGTTTTTTCTTTTTTTTTTTAATAAAGAATTTTTTATTTTATTTATTTATTTTTTTCTTGTTTCAGAACCTTTGTTTGTTTATTCACTTATTTTTATGGCTGGCTCAGCCCACCCCGAGGGCAGGGCTGGCGCAGCATGTGGTGCCGGGGATTGAACCGCGGTCCCTGTAGCCGCTCAAGCTTTCCTAAGCAGGCGCTTTAGACCAGTGAGCCATCCTGCCAGGCCCTACAAGCACTTTTCCTGTTTTTTTCTGTTCTTTTTTTTTTTTTTTTT
>PVJA010018013.1:0-40706 GCA_004027025.1 Myocastor coypus | reverse complement strand
TCTCAGTAAAGAGAAAAGTAACTAAGACAGAGTGTGGTACCAGAGAAATGGGGTCATCACTGTGACTGTACCTGACCATGTGGTCCAGGAGCCTTTGGGACTGGCTTGTGGAAAGAGACTGCAATGCTGAGACAACAGAGTTGGAATGCCTTGGACTACACTGTTTGATAGGTTCTGGTTGGAGCTCAGAAGACCAGAAAACTAGTAAAGATGAGTCCCAGAAGGTTCCTGCTGGGAAGAAGGACTTCACTGGCTGCTAGACTTCAGATGATGCATGTTACGGCTTGGCAGAAAGTTTGTCTGCATTTTTTCTCATGTCCAGAGATGCCCTGAGACTAAGATCAAAGGCAGGAGACTAATCTTGTAGAAAAACTTAAATGCAGTGTAGTGTTGTGCTGGTTTCATGGTTAATACTGAGGGCTTTGGAAATATTTGGGCAGAGGGGAGGTTCTAGTGGAGCTGTGGATTGCAAGGATGAAATAGAGGAGAGCACGCCGGATGAGAAAGAACCATACAGTGGAAAAATGACGTGAGGCCTTTCACCAGAAGGTAAGAGTGTATCTGAAAGGCCATAGGTAATTTGGGGCATTTTTTTTTTCAGAGTTGCCACACCCTGTTGTGTGGAGGACCGCCTGAGCAGCTCTCCTTGAAAGAAAAGCGACTGCCTCCATTTTGACTGAGCCTGACCCTATTCCCTCATATTGAAATGTACAGAGCTGGCTAGGTTTTCTCATTATCCTCTCGATTGGCTTTAAGAAGTGTGTATTGGTCTGGCTGAGGTGCTGGTGGTAATTGTTGAAAATGGCATGCGTGTTTCCCTGATAACAGGACAAAGAGCCACTGCTCCATGGTGTCAGCTGGGATCGAGCCTTGAGATAGAGGTTATGACTTCCTGGGGCTTGGAAGATTACACATCAGAGCTGAAGTACCAGACCCCCCAAAATATTAGATATTATCTCAATAGCATAATGCAAATTACTTCCTTTGCATATCCTCTTTGAATATGGTGGAGGTGAGTGCAGGCCTCCTACCTAGCTCAGCTCACAGCGCTCACCTTCCCACAATTCCCTTCAGTGCTCACCTTCTTCCCACAATTGCCTTTTGCAAGCCACTCCGCCTCCTCTAATGAATAAAACTTGAGTGCAGCCCTGGGCTGCGCTCTTGGTTCCAGAAAGCCATCTTCATGGCTAGACTTAGGGCCCCTTGGCTCCCTAATAATTATATATGCATGTCGTAGTGTCTTTGTTATTGCCGTGGGTTGTAATGCTGAGAGTAGTAGATTGGAATTAACTTAGTAAAATTCCAATAACATGGTTTTAGGATTGTAAGTTTAGGCTTCTTAGGCCAAGATGAGAACCAGAAAGGGACTCTGACACTGTTGTTAAAAGTTAAACAAATGCAAAGATTGTGACTATAGTAACACTCTTAAATATGATTTCAATGTAGTTTTTGGATGCATGTTTTTAATTAGGTTACTTAGCCAATATGTTCTGATTTTAACCTTGAATTTTGAGAACCCTTTGAATATTTGCTTTTGCTATGGAAATGAATACAATAATGATTTTATGTAGGGGCTGGAGAGGTAGCTCAGCAGTCTAAACACCTGCCTGGCAAGTGCAAGGACCCAGGTTCAATCCCTGTGTCATGCCAGTGCCACACCGAGGTGGCTACTAACACTGGGAGTGGGGGTGTATGCCTTTAATCCCCGCACCAGGGAGGCTAAAGCAGGAGGATCACTATGAGATTAAGCTCCATAGTGAGACCTGCATCAAATAAATAAATAAAAAATTAAAATTATGTAATGGTCATATTAATATAATATAAATCAACATAGGTTAAGACATATTAACTTCAAACAAAATGTGCCACTGGTGACTGTAGTTTAATGAAGTATGTCTGGTTGTCAGGTTGACCAGGGGTAGGCTGTGGTAGCTTAACTAATGGGCTACTTGGAACACCCAGCCAAACTGAGTCAGCATCGTTTTGGATGTTTAAGAACCATCTGAGAGTTTTTGCCAACAGCAAAAAAGAGGGGGAGATGGTGCGCTGTTTCTGGAGAAGCTTGTCATTCTAGTTTTCCTGATATGAACTCAGCTATTATCATGAACGGAGCTCAGGACCTTGCTCTTTAAGCCAGCCCTGGTCCTTATCTTGAGCTTTGTTTCCTGGCTCTGGTGCAGATCCATCAGCCTGCTGTCTTTGATCCTTCATCACGCTGGTGTTGGTGCAGACTTTCTAGCTTCTGCCACTGAGCCTTCCCAGAGCAGATCCTGGATGCAGACTTGTCTGAGACAGTGTTGTGGTCTCTAGACCTCTAGAGGGCTCTCATCTTTCACCTGGATGGACTCTTTGGGTCTCTAGGGTATGGACGGATCTCCACCACTATTTTGCCTTTGACTGTTTGGGTAAATATTATAAAATTATGCTGTAAATTATGTGTCCTAGCCGGGTGTGGTGGCGCACGCCTGTAATCCCAGCACTCGGGAGGCTGAGGCAGGAGGATCAGTGCGAGTTCGAGACCAGCGTGGGGTACAAAAGTGAGCTCAAGGCCAGCCTGAACTGCACAGCGAGACCCTGTCTCAAAAAGACAAAAAAAAAAAAAAAAAAAAAAAAAAAAAAAAAAAAAAAAAAAAAAAAAAAGTCATGTGTCCTGCATTATATATTTTCTCTTGCAAATCCTGACTACAATATGCACACACACACACACACACAAAGATTGCCCAACATATACATGACTACAGTGAGCATAAATATACTTTTTGGAAAGGAATGAACCAAGACAGATTAAACACTTATACAGTTTCCAGGCTCTTTAACTCTCTATTTCTCCTTTGTGGTATCTATCTTGGTAAAATAATCTGAGACCCAGACAAAACATGATATACAACAATATTTACAGCATCATTCATGATACAAGTACTGAAAATGGAAACAAACTAAGTAAGCTCTAGGAAAATGATTAAATTATGCTATACCCGTCCTTTGTCATGCACACTTAGAATCCACAACATTTTGCAATTTATATTCCTAAATCCTTCCCACTAACTGAAGCAACTGGAAAGGAGAGTTCTTCCTGTTCTGGACAACATTTCTAGCCTTAATAAAAACTCAATTTTTACCCAAATCCACCACATGAAAGTAACCTGACTGGGATATATAGCAGATTTTACTAAACTGGGTTAATCTGTCAAGTTCACCCTTCCCTGCTCCGAGGAGGGAACAGTTGTCTGTCTGTGGTTCATGCCATGTGCTTGTGGCTTACTCATGTGTCCGGTGGTGACGATGTGGACGTCTTGTTGTGTGAGGGTGGCGGCCTCCATTCAGGGTCCATCTTTCCTCTCTACAGTTTTCTACATCCAGGTGGGGCAGCAGGTTGGATGCCTTCACTAGCAGAAGGCGGCGAGCAGCAGATAGCTGTCCCACCTCCCGTGAAGCTGCCTTCCCAAGCACAGTCTACCCAGGCTCCCCAGGGTTCCCCTAGAGGGGTGAGGCTTCTTTCCCCAAGAGCAGCAAGTTCAGCAAGGACACTCCTTGTTTTTGCCTTTCCCTCATTCCAATCTTTTCCCTGTTCTCATTTCTTAGTTCTTTTCACATCTACATTTCTGTTTCCTGGGATGTCATCCCAAATAAATGTCCTGCATCCCAACCTCTACGGCAGTCTTCTTTTAAGGAAAACTAACCAAGGCAGATGGAGTATAGGAAAAAAGATGAGATAACTTGTTTGCCCAAAGTTGAGAATATAATAACATTAGGAGTAAGAAATAACCCATGTCCAGTGATATTTTGATCATTTAAAAAAAATAGAACAAGCCGGGCGTGGTGGAGCATGCCTGTAATCCCAGCACTCAGGAGGCTGAGGCAGGAGGATTGGTGAGAGTTCGAGACCAGCCTGGGCTACAAAAGTGAGCTCAAGGCCAGCCTCAACTGCATAATGAGACCTTGTCTCAAAAAGACAATCAATCAATCAATCAATCAATCAATCAATAAATAGAACAAAAACCACCTTGTGGTAGAAAGCATGTAGTAAGGGTGTTTTTCAGGAAGCTTCTGTTTCAGTGTGTGTGTGTATGTGTGCTCATAGACACTGGATTACAGTATATAATTTATCTCATTCTATGAATTCTGCTCAAAAGAGCTGAAAATCTCTAAATGAGTATGCTACATGGATCTAAGGAATTCCTACTTTGCTGGACAAAACCACCCAAATATTTCTGAAAAAATAACAACATGGAAAACAACATATGAACCTTTGCATGAAAAATAATTGTGAACTTTTTTCAGTCCTGAGTGGAACATAACTTAAAACTATATAAGAGAAAAACTGTGAGAGGATCAGAAATATTCACTCATTAAAAGACTAGTGGTATTCACTCATTTCTAGCATTATGTAATTGGTACGTTCTCAAAACAGTATAATTAAAAAGCATTTGAAATGTGCATTTCCACAAGAAGTAAGGGAATAGAAGGAGTCACATTTTAATGACTGGAAAAGAAGTAAGCTGGCCTTGCACATCAATATGAAAAATATTGCTAAGGACCGGCCAGATAGCTCAGCCGTTTAAAGAGCCTGAGGTTTGATTCCCAGCGTGCCATAGGGGCCCTGTCCCCAGGGCATACTGAGGTGTGATTGAGACTGGGCATGGTGGCCCGCACCCGTGATCCCAGTGCTTGGGAGGCTGAAAAATAGGAGAATCAGTATGAGTCCCATCAGTGCAGTGAGACCCTGTAGACCCTGTACTAAATACATAAAAGAAAGAGAGAGAGAGAAAGAGAGAGAGAGAGAGAGAGAGAGAGAGAGAGAGAGAGAGAGAGAGAGATGCTGACTGACTGGGCTTAGCGAGAAATGTGGTACTGAAAAACTGTTCATGAAGTAAACAAAAGAGCACCATGCCAGCGAGGCGCAGATCCTACTATTTGGTGCACACTTAGTTTGGGAACTGTGGTCATCCAGAGCTTCTGAACTGACCATGTGTGACTCCCAGCCTCTCTGAAGCCCAGAATCCAGAGGAATCCAAATGCTGCTGCACCCCAGGATTTGTTGCTGGGCTGTGGCTCCAGAAGGAGGAGCATACATTTGAACCCATGCTGGGCCATTTAGGGACAAAGATTCCATAGATCTTGTTCTAGTGTGCCTGCAATCGTGTTTGCTACACAGGGAAATACTTGCTAGAGGATGTCTAGAGCCAAGGGGCCATCTGTTTTTCAATCCTAATCTTAGAGCAGCCCAGCCTTACATGGCTCCAGGGAGGAGGAGGAGGCTTTAGGGAAGGCCTGCCTCCTCCCAGTTGTGACAGCTGTGTAACTGAGCATTTCCTGCAGCCTCATGAATATTTCAGACATGCAGTTGCCACAGTTGCCATAGACACTGCTGCCACCATCCAGTTAGGACTGTGGACACATTCTCCTATGTGTATACTTTGAATTTTTTATTTTTCACATCTTTATTTAAGAACATGTAAATTAGTTATAAGTATAGTGAATGGAAAATAGATATGACAAAAGGTTAAGAAGGGTTCTTTCGAGCCAGGGAGATAGCTCAGAAGAATAAGTGCCTGCCTGGCAAGCACAAGGTCCTGAATTCAATCCCCAGTACTGGGAAAAAAAAAAAGGGATGGGGAGGTTCTTCCACACAATGGAGTTTACAGGAGACAGCAAAATTAGTGGGCTCCTGAGGACCTAGCCCTGTGTGCGACTCTGCATCTGACCTGCTTGAGTCTTAGAGTCTCTGCCTTCCCTGGGAAGAGCCATCCCAGGCATGGCCCTGTATTTTTCTGCAAAAGATAAAGCACATCTTGTGTTGCCTCAAATAAAGGAAAGATTCAGAATCCAGGGTCTGATCAGTTGAACTATAAAGATACACACGCATCTTTTCTCTGATGCTTTTTGCTGTGTCCTTTGCTGCCAATAAATAAATAAATAAATAAATAAATAAATAAATAAATAAATAAAAAATCCTGGTACAAAATGCTATTGGATCTTGTGAGCTCAGTACTGAATGAAATACCCATGAAGACCATGTAACCATGAGGGGCCAGGAAAGGGATTCCAGGGCAGGCAGCCTGACATGCAGGCTATTCTTTGAACCTCTTCTTCAACCACCATCTATCTAGCTAATAGTGGTTCTGCACTCAAAATTGGTGCTGTTGTTATTATTCATTTATTTTCTTAGTCTTTTAATCTTTCATCTACTCATATTATTTTATAGCCAAAAGGAGAAAAAAGCTTGGAAGTATCCATGGTTGAAAGATAGGGAAAAGAAGAGTCAGAAAAAGACACTGAATATAAGGTGAATCAGAGTGCTACAATAAAGTAAAATGAAGAAGCAACAAGATATTTTTATTTTATTTTATTTTATTTCATTTTGTTTTTGCCTTTTTGAGACAGGGTCTCACTATGCAGTTCAGGCTGGCCTTGAGCTCACTTTTGTGGCCCAGGCTGGTCTCAAACTTACACTGATCCTCCTGCCTCAGTCTCCCAAGTGTTGGGATTACAGGTGTGTGCTACCACGCCCAGCGAGGGAACAAGTTTTAATGAAAATGTCTTATAGGTATAAATCTTAATTTGGAAGCAAGCAAAGACCTATGAGACAGGATATATAAACCATAAATCATCACATAAACATTTGTTTCTTTAAAAAAAAAAAGATTAATATGGTTTGTGTCTAGGTGTCCCTCCAAAGCCCCATGAAGTCATGGGGCAGCTTCTAGAGTTTGTGATTGACTATCGTGGGTGTGGATGCTATACCTGCCCTGGGACAGGTAATTTGTATTTCAGTGTAAGGAGGCGAGAGAGGCTAGCTAGATGCCTGAGCTGCTGCTGCTCCTTCTGGTGTTCTCTTGCACTTTGCAGCCTCCTTGAAAGTTGTTCTCTGCCAAGTGCCACTCTGCCTTGGAGCCAAGTGATTATGGATGAAACCCCCAGTAACTGTGAGCTACATAAACCTTTCCTTATTTTGAGTGTCAGGTATTTGTCCTCAGCAGCGAGAGAAGAGTAACTGAGACATAGATAAATATAAGACATAAATATCAAAAGTATAACATTATACTCTGTTAAAGGACTGAAAAGGTAAAATAAATATTAGAAGAAAATATCTGTAATAAATATGTTGACAAAGGACTGATACGTAGTAGACATAAAGAATTCCTGCTGTAAAATACTCAGAAAGTATTAGAAATGGACAAGACACTTAAACACTTAAAAAAAGACATAGGAATGGAAAATAAGCACAAAAAAGATTCGACATGATTGCTCATTAGACAAAGCAAATCAAATATGCACACACAGCTTCCACAGTAGTCAAAATTTAAGACTAAAGAAGTAGAGCAGCTAAAACCCTGATACACTGCTTTTGGAAATATACCAAGTTTGTCCATTTTTTAAATGCAAATTTATCATATGATATAGCATCTGAACTCATCCTCTGACCTCTTTTCATTGCAAAGCTGTCAGACTTCTCCAGCCAGGCAAGCCCTGCAGTCTTCCCACAGTCTGGCTTTCTCCTTGGCACTGAGAACCTTCCTTACGTAAGTCCAGGAGGTTCTGCAAACACAACTTCCACAAGCCTTCTACAGTAGCTGACTTTGGTTTCCATCCCTTTCTTATTGAATGTTTCTTTCTGGTTTCTGAGAAACATTTCTCCTCACTCTTCATGCTAGGTTTCTGCCCTCCATTTCCCCCCTGCTAACTCTTCAAGTCAGTCAGTTTAGATGCTTCCTTAAACATTCTGCAGCATTTCCTCCACCCCTTCTCTGGGTGCAGCACTCTCAAGCACTAACAGGCATGTGCTTTGCCCTGGAATCATGCTAAAAAGCAGGATCTGACTTAGCGAACCTCAAATTTTGGGTTTCCACAAGCTCTCAAGCCAGGGCTCCAGAACACACAGAATAGAGGTGTAGAGCATGGAAACTGTGTCTAGATTCCACAGCTCAAAATCATATAACCAGGAGTCAAAACAAAAGAGCTAGCCAGATCCATGGTGAGCATTCACTGAAGAGTACCTAGAACACTGTTACTTAATTCTTTTAGAATGAAGACACTTTTTTCTCAATACAGTAGAGATTGATAGGTAACACAAACCACAAGTGTCTCAGATAACTGGAGTGTTAGTTTTGTACTAGAAACAGATGAAATGAGAAGGTAAAATTATATGAGGGGAGAGTCCTGCTGAATGTTCTAGCTGAAAAGCACCTAAAGCGGTTAGGTTTTTCTCACAGAATATGCATTTATCACCGAATGACAAGACAAGGCAAATTACTCTCGATTCTGAATAAATCAAGCTTGTATCTTCTCACCTAAGGTTGACCAATTGCATCCACGCCTCCTTTTGTGCTTCTGAAGTGGCGTTTGGTTTTAGGTCCTTCTCTGTGACTTACGCAGCTAAGCCCATAAATCGGCCTTGATGGGATTTCAGTGACCTCCCAGAAAGAGAACAGTCACAGTCCTTTTGTGCTTCTCAGTTTCGTAATCCAGTTTTTTTTCATCTCCTTCTTACTGTATATTAGAAAGAATTTTCCAGAGTCGAAGAATCCATTCAATCATATGGACCTGGTGATTGTGAGCTGCTGTTCTTTATTATTCATCTGCACAGAGAGACGAGTTATTATTCAGGTACTTCAGCAATAGACAGACGCTGGATTTCAAATTGTCCATGAGTTCACTAAGGCCCCCTTCTGTCACATAGAAGGTGGCACTGGAACACAAACTCTCTGGGAGGAGTATCTTGATAAAAGGAAATAAATATTATTTCATCTTTAGAAGGTACCGTTTGAGACAATTGGAAAATAAAGGCTGAATTATAAAGTGATTTGTGTTCAGATACAAGTAAAAAGCCACTGTGGAAGAGCCAGTGGGTGCTGTATGGTCATTACCACCGAGTCAAAATTAATTTGGAGTGAATCATTTTTTAAAAAGAATTTAGAAATGTGTAAAAATAAATATTAGTATTTTTCATATAATAAATGCAAATATCCAAGTACTTTAAATAAAGTCACATGGAGAACAAGAAATTTCCTCTTCAGCACATTGAATAAGACATGATACTTCTTTAAGTCATCTGGTATATTGTTCAGGGTCTCACTACTAGATCAGACTCCTAGTGATCTGCCTGTTTACAGTCTCCCAGGAGCTGGGATCACAGGCGTGCATTACCATGCCCAGTCTCAGTCACTGTCTCAGTGCGCCCTGAGGGGTGGGGCCTGCAGGGGGAGTGGGAACGAATCCTCAGGCCCTGCTCCTGCTTGCAGGTGCTTTAATCCTATTCGGCCAGTCCCTGATGAAAACCAATTAGCTGAGGACAGACAGCCATGAAGTCAGACTTGATCTTACAGAACAGATGGAATGCTTCTCTTTGTCCCAATGTTCCTGTCACATAATTCATGTTACAGGAGATTTTAGGTTTGAGAGAAACACTGCTTAATGCATATGATAAGAGAAAAGGTATCTTTTTTTATCTTTAAATCTTAGCTTGAGGCTGGGGAGATAGATAGCTTGGTGGTCTAAGCACCTCCCTGGCAAGTGCAAGATCTTGGGTTCTATCCCTGGTACCTCATGCTGTGCCAGTCTCAGGATCCTGGGTTCACTATGCAGGCCACTGAAACTGGGTACGGTGGCTCACTCCAATAATCCCAGTGCTGGGGAGGCTGAGGCAGAAGGATTACTGTGAGTCCAAGATGTGTAGTGAGACCCTGTACCAAATAAATAGATAAATATAAAAGATTTAAAAAAATTTTTTTTAAATCTTGGCTTGAGTCACACAACTACAATCTCATTTTCATATTTCAGAAACCCAAGTGTAAGAGGCTGTCCTATTCATACATTCTGTGACAACTCCTGAGAGACCACGTAGTGTGGCTGATTGCCAGTTGTATGTCTTCTTGCGTTTTGAATTAAGTAAAGCACATCAGGGTTCCCGTCTTGGCAGGACCATTTGCTGGTTACATAATTCTAAATAAATAACACTACAGAGGTAGAGCTAACACAAAACTTGTTACTATTACCTAATTCTTAGAACAATGAGGATTGAACAAATTAACACATGTAAAACACTTATTTCAGTCCATGAAGCTTGTTGCTTCTTTTGTTGTCTGTGTCAGTTCAACATTTAGTACATACCCTGAGGAAAACAGACCATGTTTCTCATTATCAGTGGAATAAAGTGCAATGTAAAATGAAGGGTAATAGCCTCCAGAGTAGTTCTACTTTCCTCCAAAACTAGTTGACTCACTAAGCCCTGAACGTTCTTTGAGATTTCTTTTTTATTTACTCATTCAATCTTTCATTAATTTCTCAAATATTTACTGAGTACCCATGATGATGTGGTGTATTGGGATAAGTGCTTGCATTCCAAAGATAAGTAAGACACAGTTCCTGGCCCCAGAGTGGATCTGTGGAGACTGCTATCTTCTGAAGCATTTATCTCACAAGGGCACACTGCTGGAAAAGACAAGTGCTGTGAGGACACAAGGAAGGAGGCATTTCATTCAGCTCTTGCTTTTCTCACTCAATGTCCCCCTCATCTATTACACAAATCTTTTTTTTTTTTGCCAGCTCAGCCTGCCCTGAGGACAGCTGCCTAAGCTTGCCTAAGCAGGCACTTTAGACAACTGAGCTACCTCATCAGCCCCTGTTAAAGAAATCTTAATTAACTTTTAAACCGAAGAGATTCCAAGCATTGATTCCTTCAGCAAGCACTTGTTTACTAAATACCTAGCATCAGGCTTAGTGCTGAGCGCCAGCTATAAAATCTGTTTTCAGAACTCCTGCAGCTACTTGTTCCCTGTGTTCTGATCCTGGGACTCTCAATTAGGCCTTCGTGGGTATCTGTTTCCTAACTTGATTTTTTTAAAAATTCTTTTTCCTGTTTCAGAACCTTTGTTTGTTTATTCACTCATTTTTATGGCTGGCTCAGCCCACCTCAAGGGTAGGGCTGGCGCAGCATGTGGCGCCAGGGATCGAACCGTGGTCCCTGAAGCTGCCCAAGCTTTCCCAAGCAGGCGCTTTAGACCACTGAGTCATCCCACAGGGCCCCAATCATGATTTTTTTTTTCTTTTTTTGTGGGACCAGGGTTCAAACTCACAACCTTGCACTTGCCAGGCAGGCCCTTGTGCCATAAAGCTATCTCCCTGGCCCCTAACTTGATTTTAATTTCACTCAAATTCAAGGACCGAGACTTCTTAGATGAAGGCTCACACTAACAAAGTAGAAGCAAGTAGCAGGTGGTTAATAAAATGATCAAATTTTGTTTATTGCTTTGAAATCTAATTGCCAAATTGTTTCAAGTTCAAATTAAATTCTATAAAATAATTATGTGAACTAAATTTATTAAAATCTATGTGGTATGTGGGGTTTTGACAGTGGTTATTTCAATAAAAATAGAGAATGGATTTTGGGTAGACAACCAGCAAACTCATTCACGTATCTGCTATGCTTGATATTGGATTGTTGGGTTCTACCATGTAATACCGAAAATGCTTTGTCTCAGGATAACATTCACAGTAATAAATTTTTATCTAAAAATCTTGGTAAGCATTTTTCTAGAGCAAATACCAGTATCATAATTTAAATCCTTCATCAGTATTTTAAAATCCTTGATCAATTTTCTATATATCGTAGTAAAATTAACTACATTTCCTTTCTATTTTAGCATGATTATTTTTATTTGGCTCAGTTTTTCCTTTGTGTAAGATTTCTAGTGAAGGTTAAACTTAGCATTCAAGTTTTGTCTATATCAAACATTAAAGCCGAGCGTGGTGGCTCACGCCTATAATCCCAGCACTCGGGAGGCTGAGGTAGTAGGATTGGTGCGAGTTCGAGACCAGCCTGGGCTATAAAAGTGAGCTCAAGGCCAGCCTGAATTGCACAGGGAGACCCTGTCTCAAAAAAGACAAAAAAAAAAAAAAAAAAAAAAAAAAAAAAAAAAAAAAAAAAAAAAAAAAAAAAAAAAAAAATCAAACATTACTGACCATACTTTTGCTACCTTAGGCTTTGTTTTATGTTTCTCTCATTTTTATTAACTCCAATATTACCTGGGTCAAATTGGAGAGATCTAAATACTGCTAAGAAGATATCAGTAGCTTCCATGAGTCAAATTTCCTATGTCAATTTTTAGTTTTCCATATTGTGAAGATGATATCATTTCTCCTTCAGATTTGTGAGTTTGTAATAGATTTTATTCGTAAGTATTAGCCATAGTCAGTTCATTATTTCTTATGTATTTGATGTTTTTTAGTGACCTGGTCAAATTGTCCTTGGGGTTAAAATATCAAATGGCACTGACATTGGTGAAAGAACATAATGTCTTGCTTCAGAAGTCAAGGCAGAGATCCAATAGTTCTTCATGTCTATGATCATAGTACAAACAATTTCTGGAAGAATAAAATGATAAAATATCTGTTAGTAATTAGGAAGATGTCCTTTCAGAATGCCAGATGTTCAGATTCCATTTATGACCTCTGTGACTCTTGATAAGTTATTTATTTGTGTCTCAATGACTTCATTTGTAAAATAAAATTGTGAAGATTAAATGAATTGAACTGAGGATAGTACCTTGCACAGAATGAATACTCAATAAAAGTTGTTACAATTAGAATACTTATTTCTGTATTCTGTAAATATCTCATAATGGTTCATGTCTTTGCCCAGCTGTACCCCAATTTCTTCTTCAGAAAATGGTGCTATTAGAAAGATCTCTTTCATGCTGTTGTTACATAACCTGAATGCATAAACAAGTGCAGAGAGGAAGATTTGGTGCTCTCAAAAGTGCACTGCAAGTGTTGAACTAGCAGATACTACTTTTTTTTTTTTTTTTGGTCTTTTTGAGACAGGGTCTTGGTATGCAGTTCAGGCTGGCCTTGAGCTCATTTTTGTGGCCCAGGCTGGTCTCAAACTCACACTGATCCTCCTGCCTCGGCCTTCCAAGTGCTGGGGTTACAGGTGTGTGCCATCATGCCTGGCTCAAACATTACATTTTTTTTTTTAATGAGAAGAATTGATTTATGAGGGGAAAGAAAGCTCCTGTGTGAGAGAGGAACAAGAGAGGGGTTCCGAGTGGGTGGTCCCTCTCAAACATTACATTTTAAGTGTTCAAAAAGTAAGTTTATAGCATCCACCTAAGAGAGCAAGAGCTACTTTCTGTAGAGATTGTTACAGAGATAATGCAAGGCCTTGGGATCCTGAGACCAAATGATGCTACTGGCAAAAATATATTAAAAAGCAAAAGAGGACTACATAGTTGCTTAAAGTAATAACCCACAAAATGTTGACTCCATGAAAAAGAACTTTTGTCCTTTTGCTATTATATATCTGATACCTGTAAAAGTACCTGGCACATCTTAAATAGCTCATTGATGAATGAATGATTATGAACATTGGAATAGGTGGTGACACTGAAAATGTTTCATGTGTGGTACTAGCTGAAGCAAATTATAATATTATATTGCACTATGATCACAACTTTCTAAAATACTTATGCAAATAGTGAAGATTAGAATGTGTAGAACTGAAAATAATTGTGCTGTTATATTATCTGTATCCTTGTTCTATTCTCTTTCCTTTTTTAAATAAGGTACACAGACATAAAGGAAGCCCACAGTTTCAGAGTATATTTTGAGCTGATTACTTATCAACCCAATCTCTAAAAACACACCATATTGTATAAGTGTCCATAATGATTTTTCTTGGGGCACTGCAGGAACTTGGAGCATCAAAGACTCAATTATATTCACTATCTTATTCCTAAGGGATGGAAGCAGCTAATACAGTTTAGAAAGGTTTTTCTATGGAAAATTTGAACAAAGGGTGTTGGGTTGATTTCTAGTTAACCAGAAAATTTAATTATCTAGAGTGGCTTATCCTTTGAATATTCCCATTAAATGAGATTTGATTGTACTTTGATTTCTGAAATTGCTGTTGAACTTTTTCCTGCTAATAGTACGTACTGGGATTTAAAAAATGTAATCTTTATAGTCGGACTTCATAAGGAAGATATGACTGTCCTAGCTTTTAAAACTAAGAATACAATAGGTAACTAAAACCCCCTACATTTTCTTAAATTGTCTTTATGTGACTTTGACCCTTAGATGTGTGCTGAAAGAATTAGATCAGTTAAGGGAAAACTAGCTTGGTGGTTTACAGTTTCTATTTAAGGTTATATTAATGTTATATGACTCATTTTGAGAAAGTATACATTAGCCATTAAAAATTAATTTATTTTTATTTGTTTTCCAGATTAATGGTCCTTCTAATACAGAAAATTGAATTAGGGCTTAGTTATTTTCATTTGCAAAAGCTAATTGCAGCACATATTTATGAAACTAGACACGGAGAAGTGACCCACCACCACCCACTCAACCACAACAGGAATCCTTTTTCACTTCTGAGACAGGATAAAAGAGAAATTAGTATGCATGTGGTAATTCTTCCATCTTCCTGCTCAACCCTTCTGGTGCCTCTTCAGGAATTTGGGTCTTTTGTGATGATAATGGTAATAATGGGAAAAGAGAAAGATCAGGGGGAGTTGGGAGGCCTAGGAGAGGTGAGCCTTTGTAAACTGCATTTGATGATTTTAGTATTAATTTTTAGCTTATCAAAGTTTACATGCAAATAATGACACAATTACCTCTACAGGGCACACGATAAGCATGCTAGCCCTCAAGCCCGCCCTTGCTTCCATCCCCCCAGCAGTGGGCTTCCTCTCAGAGTCAGCAGCATTTTGTATAGTCAAACCCCAGTGCACAAGTGCTTGTCAGTCAAGTCTATGCTGTGTTATATTTCCTGGGATGTCATTGGCCAAATCAAGTCACATGATCAAGCCCTACATCAATGTGATCAGAGAGGATGCAGTGCAGGAATGCTGAAAAGTGTGGTTCTTTTAGGACTATTAATAAAATAATCTCTGCTATGTACTAAAACAACCCATCATTTTTTGATGAGACTTTCTAAAAGATGAAATTCAGAGAGCTGAATTTAACAGTTTCGTGTGTGTGTGTGTGTGTGTGTGTGTGTGTGTGTGTGTGTGTGTGTGTGTTACTTCGGGTAGAAACAAGGACTTTTATGGCAAGCTACACCACCAGCCTGCTATCCAGTTGTCTGGCAACCACAGCTGTTCTCAGCATCCAGCATCCTCGTGTCCTCATGTCCTTTATCTTCAAAGGAAAAATGGCAGGTCAAGTTGTCTCAAATTTCTCATCTCTCTGGCCTGTCCTACCTAAGCTCCCTCCTTTTCTGCCACATTCCTCTCTGCTTTCTTTCCTCTTCTGTGTTTAAGGGCCTGGATGATTCATTGGGCCTGTAGTCCCAGCCCTTGGGAGGCTGTAAACAGGCAGATCACTACAAATCCGATCTAGTAGTGAGACCCTGAATTCCTTGTAGACCCCTCCCTAAAATACAAAAGAGAGAGACACAGAGAGAAAGAGAGAGAGAGAGAGAGAGAAAGAGAGGGAAAGAGAGACAGAGACAGAGACAGAGACAGAGAGAACAAAAACCTTTTGTATACTCTTTCTCAGAGTGTTCCTGGAGTGTGTTTCCACCTCATCTCTTTGCAACGAGGGAGCAAACTGAGACAAAAGGATCCAGGAAGCAGGAAATGCAGCAGAGAAGCAAATTTCCAAGACAGGGGCAAGAGAGGTCCAGAGTAGACAGCTGGGCTATAGACCTAGAGTGTCCCATCCAAAACAGAGAAAAACCAGGCTACTGGAAGACTTTTTCATTCAAAACTAAAAACAAAATATAGCAAAACAGAGGAAGTATAAGTCCTCTGACAAATTTGACTGTGTAACATTGTAAAGTGGTTAGAGTCTATAGACAAAGGTAACCTATTTTTCAAAAAACTAAATTTGAAAATGAAGTACATTTTAACTTGAGAAAAAAAGTAGTGAAAGAAAAAGTGTGATCGTGGTATACTACTTGCCAGTGCATGTGGTTTTAATAATAAAAAAAAGTGAGGTATGTAATTACATTTATATTACCAGGAGGCCTGCATGGGAAAGCATAAGTAAACCTGTTGAAAGTTCAGTGACAGAATTAAATGAGAGCTGAATTGGTGGGGTAGTGATCTCAGGAATAATTATCTTCGGAATCAGTTTGATGTGAATTTTGAAAAGCTAAAAAATCCACCGGATCTCTCTTCCCCGGCCCTATGGCTGCCTAGGATTTCACCCATTGCTCCAGTGGAGCCTTGAGTAGCTCTCGAGAAGATCAGCGATACAGCACATAATTGAATCCGGTGCATATTTCTTCCGTATGATTGCACCTGTGAGAAGTATATGGCATGTTGCTTAAGTGGAAAGGGATACATGGGAGGCATTTTTCTGTTTCTCTATTATTTTTATTATTGTTATTGTTATTATTATTGTTATTATTATTTTGTGGTTATGGGGATTGAACCCAGAACTCTCACACTGAGCTAAATACTTAGCCTTTTCATTTATTTTTAATTTTGAGACCGGCTCTCACAAGGTCCCTAAATTGGGCCAGGCTGGGCTCAAACGTGTCACCTTCCTCTTCTGCCCTCCAGAGTGCTGCATTTGTAGGCATGTGCTGCCACGTTTTATGACTCATTTTCTACCTCTCAGGCCTTGAGTAAATTACCTATCTATCCCTTATTCTTTCCATTTTAAAGTGAGGATAACAGCAATGAGCATATCTAATCATATTATAAAAATTTAATAATTCAGTGCACATAAAGCACTCCAGCATATGCCAATGTAGAATATATTGAAGGATATATATATTCTCAGTGTCACCTGTCATTTCACCGTTGTTCTTTATGCAGATGCAAATGCTTAGAGTTTAACTACCTTAACTTTAGAGTTGGGAGGCTTCTAGAGGAAAGAACCACTGGAGATTAAACTGAAATGCCACCCCTGACTCTCAGACCATCTGACGACTGCCCGGGGCATTTGTTTTTTAACATTTCATTCGTTTGTGTAACATTTTATCATGGAAAAAATTTCAAGACATATGAGAGCAAACAGCCTGTGTATGAGATCCGGTATCTTCAGCGATTCCCAGCTCTCAGCTGTCTGTTTTACCTGAATTCCTCCTTTTTCTCACCACTTTACAACTCAAGGCAAATCCTGGATACCATGTCATTCATCTCCCAACACTCCAGGATGCATTTATATAGAATCAGATGCTTGTCTTTTTTTCTTTCTTCTTTTGTCTTCCTTCCTTCCTTCCTTCCTTCCTTCCTTTCTTTCTTTCTTTCTTTCTTTTTTTGTGGGACTGGGGTTCAAACTCATGACCTTGCACTTGCCAGGCAGGCACTTGAGCTATGGAGCTATATCCCTGGCCACCAGATGCTTTTCAAATGAATGTAAACATATAGTAGTTTAACTTCAAAACTTTTCATAAATAATATCAGATATTAGATATAAATTAGATACTTTTTCTTTCTGATTTGTCCAAATCAAGTTTTAAGCAAGGCCTATCACTGTGCTTAGTTGACAGGGATGTGTAAGGCAGGCTTAGTATAGAACAGGCAGGGGAAATATTTGACTCTTCTCTTGTACTTATTAGTTTTCAGAATATAGCTTGGAACACCAGATACTCAAAAGATGATAAATCACTCATATTCTCTGGTCTTCAGGTAAAATCACTGGACTAGGTGATTTTTAAAAATATTTATTTGGCACAGGTTCTCACTATGCACTCAGAAGCCATCTCAGCCTCTCCAGTGCTGCGATTATAGGCATGTACCACCATACCCAGTTTTTGTGGCCTGTACAGTGTGCCCAAGATTCTGGGGCTGGGCTGGCACAGCATGGTATGTGATATCAGAGATTGAACTCAGACCCCTTCTCTGTGTAGCCAACTCTTATTCATCCTGTGAAGTCTGGCTAAGATGTTACTCCCTGTAACATTTGTATCAAAGAACATATTTTTTAAAATGTACTTAGCACAGGATCTATAGGGTCTCACTACACAGATTGGACTCATAGTGATCCTCCTGTTTTCAGCCTTCCAAGTCTGGGATTACAGGTGCAAACTACCAAGCCCATCTCAATCACCATCTCTGTGCCCACCGGGGATGGGGAGAGCATGGCACACGGGGGATCGAACTTTGGCCTCTGCGCTGTGCCAAAGCAGGTGCCCTAGCCTGCTGAGTTATCTGGCTGGCCCTTAGAATAGAATTTTACTAGATTCTCTTCATATTCCATTTTCCAACTCTCTAGTCATGTCACTCGCTCCTTTGTCTAGTCACCTCCCATAGCTCCTTGTTGTCACCTTCCTTGGAGTCCTTATAGTGTTATATCTTAATTATTGTTCATATACATGTTTCCCATAACCACACAGTGGTTCCCTGGGCCAGTGAAATCATGAACAATGTGAAGCTCTTACTGAAGTGACCCCTTGCTGGCTTCACATTTCAGTGAGACAGGTGAATTTCTAGAATTTATCACACTGGTGAACTTTCCAAGGTCTCTTGACCTGTCATCTCTGCTCAGTTTCCTATTTTTGGATAATCAACATACTCAGATTAATTTCTAAATTGTCAGTTAGGAATGATCTTTATAACTCCATGCATGCTGGCTATAAGCAGCAGCCACAACCTAGCAGTCTCAGAAGCACCTAAAACAAATGCAGCTTAAAGTATGGCACTTGAGTGTCAGTGGGAGGGAGCACAACATTCTGAAGGATTCAACTACACTAAACCCGAGGGAAGTGAGATTTGTTTTCCTTCCTTACTGTAGTCTGCTTTTGTCATTCACTCTAGGTCATGTGATTTCAAAGCATGGACTGTCAGTTAAGCACAAAAATGGTTGGTTTGTGTCTTGGTTACTCTTCTCTCATTGATGGGACAAATATCCAATACCCAGAAATAAGGAAGGAAAGGTTTATTTAGCTCACAGTTAGTGGAGGTTTCAGTCCATACAAAGCTGGCTCCAAGGTGGACTGGCACATGGCAGAGGATAGCGGTTCATGATGGCAGAATACAGCAGAACAGCTAGAGCAAAACGGAGGAGTGATAGCAACAGTGGCCACAGAGAGCAAGTCTGTCTCTCTTAAGTTGCTGTTAGGCTATAGACCCCAGGCAGGGTGTAGCACTCACATCCATAATCCCAGCAGCACTCACACTCATAATCTTAGTGGTTCATGAGTTAATCACAAACTGTAGAAGTTCGCACCATGACTACATGAGACTTTGGGGGGACAACTAAACACAAACCATAATATTTTACATCACAAAGAGAATTTGCCAAGAGTTGTAGAGTGGGAGTCAAGGTGGATGGGTTTCCACGCTCTCTTCACAAAATGAATATTTCTCTGTAGCTTCCAGCCAGTCAGTGAAGAACATTAACAAGGGCTCAAAATGACCTGGCCAGAGCATGTATGAAGCTTATACAGATTTGGTCTTCTATGTAACAATAACATTCTTATGAATCATGGAAAGTTGGCTACTTTAGGGTGCTATAAATGTTATGATGATCAGAAAAAAAGATTATCAACATTATAAAGAGATCTTAATTGTTTCAAGAGACAGATTATGCAAGAAGGACATTGCTGTTAGTAGCATGAGTTTGATGTTTCTTGGTTTTTGAAGGTTCATAAACATCATGACTCAATGAATATTACAGTCTAGGTTCCTTAAATCTGCTCTAGAATCTTTCCAACTCAAAAGAGTGCTCCCCAGTGTAGGGGGTGGTGGATCTCTCAACGAGTTAATTTTGTCCTAGCAGCGGCGTTAAGATGGTGTAACTCGTTCACTCTTTCCTGCCTTTGCTAAGATGTCATTCTTTCAGTCTTTCCCCACCATTGTTAAGAGCTGTCACTCCTTCAATCCTTCCCCACCCTTGTGACGATGTTGTAAACATAAAAGAGCTAAGAGGAAAACAGAACTAATTGCAACGAAGAATCCTGTGACTTCTTGCATCAACAACTACTTACTCCATCCTGGTTGCCCTGGAAACCAAAAAAGCATTTAAGCAGAGACAAAACAAAGAAGGAGGCTGGATGTGTTTCTGACCTGAAAGGACCTGGGAAGTGCATTTGGATGCCTGCGGGATATTTAAGGTCTGTAGCCTGAGAAGTATCCAATAGCTGCTTTATTAATAAAGTCTGTTTTTTTTTCCCAGTTTTTTGTCTGACGTGGAAATAATCTTGCCATTTCACCAGAAACAGTGTGGAGTAGCCTAAGGTGGTATTTGAAGAAGTTTCCTTAGGAAATTTAGGGACTAAGTTAGGAAGTAGGGACTGATGCAGTACTCCTGTGTTTTATTCTCCAACCCAAACAAATATATCACTTTAATCTTTTCTATACCCAATGCTTTAAAAACGTATTGGAGATTATTTAAAATTTTTGTAATACTTCCAAATAAATTCTGTCCTGTACCCTGACTTCCTCCTCACCCCCTCACAGCCCAGACATTCAGCATAGGGCTAAGGGTTCATGGCTCCATTCTCCATCCAGTGGGAACCAAAGCACTATGTCACCTTAGGAAAAAGCCTGGACATTCTGCGGACTTTATCTTGTTTAGTTCTCCTAATCACAGAGGTAATGAGGCCTTTGGGGTCAGGTTTGCATTATCTCAGTTCTCAGGAGGCTTATCTATGAGCTAGGCTGACAATTTATTCATCTGAGAATAGAAACTCAAAAGCTGAGCAGGTCAGCACATCTTCTCCCTCTTTAGAAATGCACTTGTGCAAAGCCAGGGAAATCTCTCTTGGCTGCTTACTGTGAAGCCACCGTAAATGAGACCGAAGGGTCTTTATGGGGAGGGCCAGGAAGATGGAGAACTTGAGGTACATGCTGCCCAGCCTGTGCCAGGCTCCAGAACATAGGTTGCTCACCCTCCAATATCCTTATAATTTGTATGTGAGCACTCCTGTTCTAGAGTCAACTCATTCAATTAAAACAGTGGCTGAGGACAACCTGTTTAGCTTCCTGTGTAGTAAGGGGACATGAATACAATCATAACTTGGAGTTAGTGGCTCTATTTATTGGTTACAGCAGTATTTCTTAAAGTGCAATCTCTGAGGGCACGCTTTGGGGTAGGGCACTTCCTAGGAAAATTTTCATGTATGTTTCAACCTCAGTAACAATCTGAAGCAACTGAGTATAAGAATGTGCTGGTTTGCATGGAGATGACCACCTTATTAATGAGAGTTGCAAAAAAATTGATGCACACAGGACAGCAAATATTGAAGCTGCCCTGTAGCAGGCACTGTGACAGTCACATACTGCAAAGTAATTTAGTTTCAGCTACCAAATTAAACTAATGTTGGACTTCAATTTTATCAAGTTTGCAATTTTGTTTGTATTTCACTTGTTTGTTTTGGCTTATAGTAAAAATTCTGTAAGTACAGGCATTTATTCATACTTTTGCATACATTCAAGAAACATAACAAAAGCAATATAGACCAATCTGAGTGTTCATTAGAAATTGTGTGTGTGTGTGTGTGTGTGTGGTGCTGGGGTTGAACCCAGTGCCTCATACCTGCTAAGCTACACTCTGCTTCTGGACTACCTCCCCAGTGAAGATTTTATTTTATTTTATTTTTATCTTTTTTGGCGGGACTGGGCTTTGAACTCATGACCTTGCACTTTCCAGGCAGGCACGTGGCACGGAGCTATCTCCCTGGCCCCCTATTTTATTTTATTATTATTATTAATATTGTTATTGTTGATACTGGGTTTTCACTGTTTGTTTGTTGTGTTTTACTTAGTTTTGTTTTGTTTTGTGGCAGCAGGGATCAAACTTAGGACCTTGCACTTGCTAGGTAGGCGCTTAAGTCACTGAGCTACCTCCCCAGCCATTATTATTATTATTATTATTATTATTATTATTATTATTATTATTATTGTATTTTAGGGAAGGATCTACAGGGTCTTCAGGGTATCACTATTAGATAGGACTGGTAGTGATCCGCATGTTTACAGCGTCCCAAGAGCTGGGATTACAGGCTCACACCACCACACCCAGTCTCAATTGCCATCTCAGTGCACCTCAGGGGCAGGGCTAGTATGGCAAGCTCAGGGATCGAAACCCTGGCCCCTGCACCTGCTTGTAGGTACTTTAATCCACTGAGCTATTTGGCTGGCCTAGATTTTATTTTTCAGTGGGTCTGTGCATAGGTTACTCAAATTTAAAAAGTCAAGGTATAGTCAAATATTCTGTCTCTCTCTAGTTCTAGGAATTATCCTTAACCCCTTTATTTTATTATGTACTTAGTACAGGGTCTAAAGGGTCTCACTATGTAGAAAAGGTTCATAGTGATCCTCTGTTTCCAGCCCCCACCCCCCCACCCCAGTGCTGGGATTATAGGCACACACCACCAAGTCCAGTCTCAGTAGCTGTCACTGTCTCTTTATGCCTTCGGGTCAGAGCCAACACAGCATGATGGGGAGCAAACCCCAGCCACTGAGCCTGTCTAACCAGGTGCTTAAATCTGCTGGGCTATCTGGCCAGCCCTATTTTATTTTATTTTGTTGTTGTTGTTGTTGTTTGTTTGTTTTGTTCGTTTGTTTTTTGTCTTTTTGAGACAAAGTCTCATTATGCAGTTCAGGCTGGCCTTGAGGTCACTTTTGTAGCCCAGGCTGGTCTCAAACTCACACTGATCCTCCTGCCTCAGCTTCCCAAGTGCTGGGATTATAGGCGTGAGCCACCACTCCCGGCTTTATTTTATTTTGAAACAGGATCTTGCTAATTTGCTAAATTGCCCAGAGTGGAATTGACTTTGGGATCTTTCTGCCTCAGCCTCTAAGAGTGCTACAATTACAAGCATACACCACCACGCCCAGCTTCCCATTGCATTCTAATCATAATTGCCTGAATTAGTTTCACGGCTAGTAATACTTTTCGGTTACCTATGCATTTAGATAAATTGTCTCTTTTGTACTGAATTTTACTAATAGAACTCTCAAGAAGCTGTGCCATAGAATCTAGTAAATTGACTACACTACAAAAACGATGGTCATTTCACATCTTTCTCCCTTTGTCCTTCTCAGTACTTCCTTCTTTGTCAATACGTACAGGCATTCATTAGGGACTAAACATAATGGATACACACATGAAAAGAATAGGAACAATTTCCCCATCCTGGTGTTTACAGGCCAGAGTGCAGTTGCTCTGCATGTTTTTATTGTTGTTGTTGGGACTGGGGATTAAGCCCAAGGCTTTTTCCCTAACCTGCATCTCCTATTCATTCTATTTTAAGACAGAATATCATCAGGTTGCCAAATTATCCAGGCTGGACTTGAGTTTACTATCTTCATGCATTAACCTCCCAAAGTGAGTGCTGGGTGAGTGTGGGCAAGAGCCACCAGACCTGGCCATCAGAAGAATTTTTTTTAGCATTTTCTGCTAGATTCCACTTTTGCAATTCTTGGGAGAAGTCTAGGAGCTATGTGATTAAGGGAAGGAAGAGGCCACAAGAACATTTTATTTATTTATTTATTTATTTATTTATTTATTTATTTATTTATTTTCCTTTTTTGCAGGACCCGGGTTCAAAATCACCACCTTGCACTTGCCAGGCAGGCACTTGTGCCATGGAGCTATATCCCCCCTCCTCTATTTATTAATTTTTAATCATTTATTTATTTATTTGGTGCACAGTCTCACTACACAGCTCAGACTTCCCTGCACTGGGATTACAGGCACGCACCAGCACGCCTGGTTTCATCGGCTGGCTCAGCATGCGGTAGTAAGGATTCAGCCAGGTCCTTGCACTTGCCAGGCAGATGCTGAGATCACGGAACTATCTCTCCAGCCTCCACAAAAGCATTTTAAATGAGAAGGAAATTCTTTACACTTGAGAAGGGCTCACTCATGATACTGATAGCTACATGAGTGGCACTGACCATATGGGTAGCACTGTGAGAAATGGATCAGTAAGGAGGAGAGTGAGGCCTTCAGACCAGGAAGCAAGCTGCTGGGTTACTCAAAGCAGGAAATTCTGGTGGCTTTGACGAGAACAGTAGTGGTAAAAGTTGAGACAGGAGGATTCAGGGAAGGATTCAGGAGAGTCTGCAAGACCTGCTGATAGGTTGGTGTGGCAGCTGAGGGGAAGAGAAGAGTCAGGGTGACTCCTGAGTTCTGGGCCAAGGCTCTTAGCAGATACAGATACCTTTTGCTGGGATTTAAAAATAAAATGGAAGCAAGTTTTTGGAGAGGGAGGTGGTAAATCATGGGTTTAGCTTTTAAAAGTTTGAGATTAAAGTCCCACAGGTAGCTCACGCCTGTAATCCCAGCACTTGGGAGGCTGAGGCAGGAGGATTGGTGCGAGTTCGAGACCAGCCTGGGCTACAAAAGTGAGTTCAAGGCCAGCCTCAACTGCATAGCAAGACCCTGTCTCAAAAAGATAAAAAAAAAAAAAAGTCCCACAGGTACATTAAAGTGAAGCCAGGTGTTCAATATGGAGTTGTGTAGATGAATCCAGGATGCAGATATTTTTCATATAGGAAAAAATTCACATAAAAGAATCACTGACGATATGACAGTGGATAAGACTGTAAGGGGTAAGGAGATCCATGAAAATATTTAAGGCAAAATAACTGTGAAAGAAAGTTTAAAGAAAGAAGATACCAAGTGGAGCCATAACTGGAGACAGTATGGCCAGCCAGCAGGGAAAACCAAATCAGGAGAGACTGAAACCAAGGGAAAAGAGTGTTTCAGAGGGACGAGCAAGCAAGCACCGTGGAACGCTGCTGAGGGGCCAAATAAGATAAGACTGGAAAAGTATCTATTAGATTTGACAAGCGGCTCATCAATGACCTTCAGGAAAGCCGTTTCTGTGACACACTGGGGGTGAGTAGCAAGGGGTGGCCAAGTGGGAGAGGAGGAGAGGAGGCCTGGAGGCCATTAGGGAGGGCACTCTTTCAGGAAATTTATCTGGGAAGGGAAGGGAAGGGTGATAAACAGAGGCATGATGAGATTGAGGGCAGGAGAGATATGAGCACCTCGGTGCTCGTGGGAAGGCCATAGAGCAAAGGCTGTCTGGAAGGCTGACAGGATGAGGAAAGAAAACACCACAGAGATTGGCCTTAGGTGGAAAGCACTGTAACTTTATCTTTGTGGAGCGAGAGGAAGGAGAGGTAGAAGATGCTAGATGAGGGTTTGGTGACACTCCACTGCCGTGGGACGGGGCATAGAGTCAGAGGCTTGAGGAGAGCGGGGCATCAGCGAGGCGACTCAGCATGCACAGAAGGGCTCTCTGGTGACACTGAGGCTGGCCTGGCTACTGCACATGGTGGTGAGATGCTCTGCAACACCCTCTGGGAAGAGAGAGAAGTTGGATAATGTCTTAGTTACTTTTTACTTGTCGTTGGGACAAATACCCAACACACAAAATGAAGGAAGGAAAGGTTTATTTAGCTCACAGTTACTGGAGGTTTCAGTCCATATTCGGCTGGCCCAAGGCTGAGTGGAGCAGGGCAGAGAGCATCCAGTTCATGGCAGTGGAACAGCAACAAAATGGTGACAGAGGCAGCCAATCAATCAGGGCAGCACAGCAATACTGCTAGTCTGTCTCTCTTTATGTTACATTCAGGCTCTCCACCTCAGTCTAAGAGCCTTAGGCTACACCCATAGTCCCAGAAGTACTTAAAACACATAATCCCAGGGGTCATGGATCAAGTCTCAAACTCTAGATCAGTGCTAAAACACAAAATCCCAGGGGCTCATGAGTCAAGTCTCAGTCTGTACAAGTCCCCGCCCAATGACTGCTTGAGGCTTTGGGGAGACAGCTAGATATAAACCATAACAGATAACTAGACTTACATACATATGGCAGAAAAATTTCAAATTATTTTAGTTGACTAACAATGTACAAAAGAGTTGAAGACATTGGCAGGAGAGCAGCAAAGACAAAGAGGAAGTGGAGAGGAGCAAGTAGCTGAAGAGGGAGAAAGGGGCGAGAGGGGATGTGGTGTGGAGGCTCAAGGAGTGTGCCCACCAGGTGTGTGTGTGTGTGTGTATGTGTGTGTGTGTGTGTGTGTGTGTGTGTGTGTGGTGTGTCTGGGAGAGGCATCATGAAGAAAGGAACAGAGGAGTCTGTTCAGAGAGCGAGACGGTGGACTTGTGATTTCTCATACTTGATACAGGGTGATTTGTAGCATGGGGGTTATGTGGCTGAAGCAGAACCCAGAGGGGCATTTGAGATGAGACCATTGGCTAAGGCAATGGCTACAGCAAGCGTACTCTAAGATCTCAGTGGATTAGCACAACAAGCTTAGTTTCCACTGACATACTAGGCTGATACAAATATTCACCGTTGGCACCATTTCTTTAAGTGGTAATTCAGAATTTATATTTCGAGCCAAGGAGCTAGCTCAGTAGTTTAAGCACCTGCCTGACAAGTGCAATGACTCAGGTTCAATCCTTGGTACTGCATGTTGTGCCAGCCCCAGGCTGAGCCAGCCATGGAAACCGGGCATGGCGGAGCATGCCTATAATACCAGTGCTGGGGAGGCAGAGAGGGGAGGATCATTATAAGTCTGAGCTGCATCGTGAGACCCTGTACCAAATACAAACATTTTTTAAAAAGAACTTACCTGAGTCCTACCACCTTTTCTATGTGGACTTCCAAGATACACAAGGTTCTTCATCTTAGTTAGCAGTAGGAAAGAGGCCTGGGCACCACCTGTGAAAGGTCTTGGGGTCTCAGGCCAAAAGGCAGCGTAATAATTTAGTCACACCTTCCTTTGACTGAGACCCAGGCATACGACCACCTTTACTGGAGAGGTTAGGAAACAAGGGCCTGGGAGAATAGAATAGACTCAGCTTTGAGTGTCAACTGGAAGATTTTGTGACAGAAATTGGAAGGCTAGAAAGTTATCCATTTGAATACAAAGCTACTCAGGCTGAAGGGAGGCTGAGCTGCCCATAGAAACAGCGAGTGGGCCCAGAAGGCGAATGGCAGGAAGCTGGAGGCCCAGCTGGCCTCATCTTCCCTGAGGGAAAAGGATGCCTCATGTGGAGTGACACTGTGGCCCTCACAACACAAAGCCCTTCTTTCACACTGTGAGGGTGCAGAGGATGGGTGGCCTCTGTGGGGCAGGTGGTGGACCGTGAGGCCCGTGAGATCCTTTGGGGGAGGATGGTGTCACAACCAAGGACTGGAGTCTCAGAAGTCACGGAGGACATAGGGGACTTGTTAGTCATGAAACAGGGTTGCGGAGAACTGAGGAGGCAGGGAAGAAGTGAGCAGGAGACCTCCTAGCATCATGAGCAGGAGTGACCAGGTGGAATTCCACCTGCATGGCATGCAAGGATTGGGAGGTGCGCAGAACGGTAGGATTAGCTGGGCAGAAGGATAGGATTAGCTGACCCCAAGGTTGCCAGAGAACTGACATCTTCCACAACTGTTAGTGGGGAGTGTTTGCATTTACTGGTTTTGGCCTGGGCACCTCCCTCCTGCCACAGAATTCAAGTGAGTTTGAAGATGCTATTTCCCTGGAAGGAGTCAGGGGAGATGTAGGTTTTGTGAGTGAAGGGACATCAGAAAGGCTCAGGACTCAAGACTGAGACAAAAGCGAGCTCTGCAGGGATTGAAACTTGCCAAAAAGGGTGGTGGGTGAGAAGGTTCCCGAGATCTGCTTAGAGGGCTCCGGGAAAATGGTTGGCATAAAGCAGACAGACACTGTGGTTGGCTTGAATTCCAAGGTAATATCTGATCACTTGGAGAAGAGTAGAAGCTACCAAGCAAGGGCCCTTTGTTGACTGCCTATGAAGCGGGAGTGCTCTGAAGATGCACTGGAGACACAGAATCTGCATATTCACATCTCAGAAGCAAAATAGCTGGCAGATCACACTGCCTTGCTGGGATATGTAGTGAGGTAGTTCGATGTGAGAAAAAAAACATCTTGTTGGATGTGGAGCCAAAACTTCTCAAGCTGTGATGTCAGTATGATCGGTGGCAGCAGTTTCTCTTCAAAGTTAGGGTTTATTAGTAATCAGAATAGGAGGCCTCACTGGGTAATGCATGAATCCTTCAAAATGCTATTAACTGTCACAAAGGGTTCCAACTTTATTCTACTCTAGCTCTTATTGTTACCCTAATACACATGAAAAAATACAGCAACAGTTATGATTAGTGGAATAGTTTGAAATTCCATACACAGAAATGAAATGTTATCTTTTCAAATATTTCACAGATGCATGTCTTGTCCATACTAGTTTTTGTGGGATGGATGTAAACCGAAAAATGCAATAATAAGGCAGAGGGAAGAGAAATAGAGATATAAGAACAGAGGAAATACCTCAAAATGTGAATTTGATAATATGAATAATATTACTTCATTTATATTATCATTATTTTTTAACCATAGGAAATATTCATTGCAGTAGGAACAATACAATGATAGGAGACACCTGTGAAACTGATTATTATAATTCCGTCATGCTGGTGTTACAAAAGACTTTGACCTGGAAGTAGGTCTTCTCTTTTTTATTTGGCATCCACATATGAATCTCAAGAGGAGCTGTGGCTTTAAAAAAAAAAACAAAAAAAGCAAACTTCATTTATTTATGTTATGGCCAGCTCAGTCTGCCCTGGGGGTGGGGCTGGCACAGCATGTGGTGCTGGGGATCAAATGGTTGTCCCTGCATTTGCCTAATCTTGCCTAAGCAGGTGCTTAAGACCACTGAGCTATCTTGCTGGCCCCAAGCTGTGGCTTTTGTATGTGAGTTTGTCTTTGCAAATTAAAAGGGAAAGAAAGGAGTTATGGCACACCTTGCTACCCTTGAACCACTCTAAATGAATAGCTCTGCACTTCATAGTGCAAGTACATTGGCCTTTTCAGCAAGGATCTGTTCTATGGGACAACCCTTTTTTGCGGTTCCCTGGAGCATCTACTTACAGGCTTTCCTGTAAGCAAGCCTCCCTGGGAAAAGCCTTATTTCTCACCAGTACCAGTTCTTATATCAAAATTGTATAGCCTGAAATCCATAGACTGTTCTGTGATGCTCTCTTCTGGCAGAGAGGCATCAGGATGTGAATGAGTAAGCCAGAGTAGGCTACACACTGCGTGGAGACTTTGGGATCTAAAAGAGAGTCTTTTCTGTCACAAATCATGTTTGACAGTTCTTCTATCCATTGCAGACCTCTTGATGGTGTAAAATGGAATTTGTGAAACAACATGAGTCCTATTTCTTCTTTCTGGCTACTGTAAGACTAGAGATGTTTTGGGGAAAAGAGGCCTTTACAAGGTCTGGAGGAAAAATATCAGCAGAATATTTATCATTTGCTGTACTTTTCTTTCTTCTAAGTATTATAATTGAGGTCATCATATGTCTTTGAAAGCAACACTTCTCCCCTGTATTCTATACTCATGAACAGAAGGTATTTTCAAAAAGAAAGAAGCATCTCATATCCTCCCAGTAAAGTTCCACAAAGCTTGTTCCAAATAAAAATGAATAAATAATGTTTATCCAGGCCATGACGATAATGCTAAAAAGCAAAAATTGATTAGTCCATCAGTTCTATTATGTGCTGACACTGACACCCTTGCATTTAGGGGTTCAACTTATTTTAAGACCAAATGGTTTAGATGATGTCAGAGAAGACAAAAGAAAAACCTATGAATAGATAATAATTTTTGTTTTAGCATTAATCTGGCAACTTAGCAACTGTATTTAATTCTTTTTTCTCTCTTTTTTTTTATGGCCAGCTCAGCCTACCCTGAGGGTGGGGCTGGCACAGCATCTGATGCCAGGGATCGAACTGCGGTCCCTTCAGTTGCCTAAGCTTGCCTAAGCAGGTACTTTAGACCACTGAGTTATCTCTCTGGCCCAAAGGAAGTCCTTTTTTGTGTGTGTGGGACTGGGGTTTGAACTCACAACCTTGCACTTTCCAGGCAGGAACACTTGTGCCATGGAGCTATCTCCCTGGTGCCAGAAATTGCATTTAAGAGTTGTGAACTAACTGAGCTAATGTGACTCAGTGGAAGAAATAATTATATAAGCTATGCATGTGTCCACCCATCTTACAAAAGCAATCTATACACCTAATTTCCATTTCAGGGTCAGAGAAAGATTTGAGATTCGAAAATCAACTGCAGTGATGGTGACACATGTTAGAAATCAATTCTCAACCATGGAAATTGAGGCTGCTTACCTATGACAGCCGAACAGAGGCTGCATGGCTCCGCCAAGTGAAAAGAGTGACTTTTCAGATCTTTCTGTATGTCAAGGGAGAAATTCTTGTATATTGGAAATGTGTGTTTGAAGTAATAAGGCTCTAACAGTTTTATTTTCCTAGGCACCTGCTTTTGGATAGCACATTTAAATTTAGATTGCTCCTAAGATTTTCTTTTAATGTATACATACTAGGATTAGAATGCTCTTTACTTACACATTTTCAGTTCTTACAAGATTAATGTCTTGTAAGACATTAATCTGTGTTCTTTACTTTCTTGCTTCTGTGCAGGATACAGTGTACATAGTAGGTTTTTTGTAGGTCTCTGTTGGATGAAAGAGTAAATGAATGTCTGGATGAGGTTCCAGGGTGCTTGGGAAGTCTGTCATGAAGTCATTTTCTCCCAATTATTGATGGATCCAGTGCATTCGCCAGCCTTTTTAGTTAGGCTCAACTGATTTTCACATTCATATTCCAGGGCAGATGTATCTCTGGGCTTCAAAATGTCACCAACAAGAGCAATGCTTGTATAGATCACATCCTATTAAGGCTTCAGCAGTGCTTCCATTTCTTCTAATGAGGAGGACTCTAAGTTCCACACCTTCTCTAGTTTTATATTTCTTGTACCTCACTTGGCATGTGACCCATGTAGCTCTTCAGTGAATAATGCAACAAATGAACAGCGAGCCTCATGGGACTGTATCCCGGCCTTCCAGGGGTCGATCTGGGCTTGCCACTGCAGCCTATGGGTCATATTTTCCTCATCCATAAAGTGAACATTTTTATCATTGCATGACCCCCACTTAACTGAAAGGAGAGAAATACTTGGGCTCAGAATAGTAACAAAGATTGGGTAATGTCCTGGAAAATTTTCTTCTCTACGTTACATTAGGAAAGAAGACCAGCGCCTATCACTACGTGGTTTAAATAATCAACTTTTTGCCCACTCTGTGGAGTAGTATGTTACCCCAACTATAATAATACTATTTATAGGTGAAATACATAATTTTATTTTATTTTTAGAAATTTATTTATTTATTTAATGTATTTAGCACAGGGTCTACAGGGTCCCACTACACAGATCAAACTCCTAGTGACCCTGCTGTTTTCAGCCTCCCAATCACTGGGACTACAGGCATGCATCACCATGCCCAGTCTCAATTGCTGCTTTAGAGTGCCCCAGAGTCAGGGCCAGCACTGCAGGCTGGGGATCGAACCCCTGCTATGTCTGCCTAATTAGGCGCTTTAATCTTTTGAGCTATCTGGCCAGCCTTTGTTTTATAGATTTAAAAAAGTAGCTTTAGGGAGGTCTGCAATTTGCCCACAATTGCACAGCCAGTGAACAGTTGGACCAAGATCCAAATTTGGTTCTGTTAACTTATGTATAATCCTTTCAGCTACTTAAACTTTGATAAGAAAAGTGAACCATTTTTCACTTAGGTAGATATGCTATTTTCCTCTTGTATTTCCACCTTTTATGTTTTGAGTTGAATTGACCAAAAATATGGATTATTCTTGTTGGGAATATAGTTCCTAATTCTATTTCATTTGCCAAAGCTTCCTGAAAGAAGTAAAAACTAAAACTATATTAAAATAAGGGCACAAGGCTGTGTGGCAACTTACAAGGGAGACAGCTGTACTTGTTGGACATTAACCAGAAAAAGAGTGGTGGGAAACAAGAAAGTAGCAGGCAAACCCCGGTGGGGTGCACACAGAGGAGAGGGTGGAGTTTGAATGGGAGCTAAGGAAGCAGTTATGGGTAAAGGAAGATATTAGGGATCGATAGAGCAATTTGTGGCAGTGTCATATTGTCCCCTAAGATCGCTGTACCCTGAAGGGCATTTATTGTTGGACATCATGACTCACCCCAGGATGTGCACTGGCCACTATAACAAACTTATATCTCTGACCTGATATCAGATATCTCCTACTGCTAAGGATTATTCTTTAAGCCATGGACTTCAACCTTCTGGCATGTCTAGGTCACCTTGAGTGAAGAGGAATTATCTTATATAGCGTATAAGATATATAATATAGCTCATGTACCTAAGTAACAAAAACTTTAAAAGACATTTTAATATAATGTTAAAATGAACTGAAACAATATGATCAAGTTTAATAAATAAGGAAACTAAAATGTCTGCTTGCAATCAACATCTGTCTTCAGAGGCATACACAAATAGGTCGAGATTATATTATTGATTATTATGCTTTAGATCTAAAATTTACCCCTGAAGTTTCATGTAGTAAGTGGGTGCTTAGAAGGTAATTAGATCCTTTACTCATCACTGGATTAATTCACTGATACTTTTTGACTGAATGTACTGGTACGAGGTGACACTTGGTTGAAGGTGACCACTGGGTGTGAGACTTGGAAGGGTGTACTCTTATCCCTGGCTCCTCTTCTCTCTGAGGGTTTCCTAGATGTCATGGATCAAGTGGTTTCTGCCCAGCAAGCCCTGCCACTGTGATGATTCCCCTTTGGGGGGGTCACCCTTCCATGGACTGAACTATCTGAAACCATGAGCTAAGTTAAACCTCCCCTCCTGTGAGTATGAGTGGAGGGCATTTTTTCCCCATGATAGGAAAGCTGATTACTGCATTAATAATCACTACATTTTGCCTGAAATTTCACATTTTTAATTGAAATGTGAGTTTCAGTTTGACTGTGTGTGGCAGGTACCAGAGGCAGAGTTAGTAATGAACCACTCCATCTCCTGCACAGCTTTGGATTATCGCCTAAGCAGTCCATGCTCTAGTGCCACAGAACTGAGTCATAAGACACTAAGAAAGAGCACATCATAATGTTAGAAGTTTACTTTGAAAGTGGGTATGGTTGTATTATTAGCTGTCTAAGGCTACATGGGACCCACAGGCAGTGGGTTGAACATGTGTGCTTCAAGCCTTTCACTACTTAGCCTTGTTTTACTGAGTAACTTTCAAATATGGCATTTCTAGGTATTACAAAATGAGCAGTTGTAGAGATCTGGTTGTTAGTGAAATCAAACTGCTCCCACATAATCATGGGAGCATTGTGTGGGATATAGTTGTATCTCTGTAGAAAATCTGACGCAAGTTGCTGTTACATTTGACAAGAAATAGAAGTAGGCTTCTGCAATGCCCAATTTTCCTCTTAATATTTTATTCTTCCTAAGTTTATTCATTAATTCACCACACTGAGATTCCAAAATAAATTTCATGTACAAGGAAGATTTAAAAATTCAAATTTGTGGGAAGCTGAGGGGAAAGAATCTCCTATAATGTGCACATACATGAGAAGCCAAGGGACTGAGGATCTGGTATCCAATGCTGTGAGTCAGGCTGGAGTAAAGTGAACTACACTGGAGCATTTTTCTTCACATTGCAAGCAGGAGGCATTCCTCACTTAGATCTTGGTTTCCAATGCTGCTCTCCAATGAAAGGAGCCAGAGCTCCTTGGCAAGACAGATGATTCTAAGACTGGGGCAGGAAATGTGAATGTGGAACCAGCAGCACCTCAAGCCAGAAAGGAATAGAGTCCTCAATCAAGTGAGTATGTGACAGGGACCTCTGAAGCCATTGGAAAGAGTTCCAGTGGGCAAGGGTGGGACAATTTAAACAAATAAATAAATAAATAGTATTGGACTATAGCCCAAGTGAAAAATAAATATCCATGAATCCATCTTGATACGAATACATTATTTTTAAAATAATTGGAGAATAGACAAATCTCTTATACAAAAGACTTTCATATAATTTATGTAGCATTTTCCCATGACTTTATTCCATAGAGAGTAGTATGGGGGGAGGGGTAGTGAGGAAGAGTAACTTTATAGTGGGGAAACCTAAGCTGGGAATGGTGGCTCATGCCAATAACTCCAGCACTCAGGAGGAAGGAGGGTCATTGTAAGCTGAACTGCACAGCAAGACCCTGTCTTAGAAAGACCAAAAAACAAAAACTTGACAAACACTCCCTCAGACAGGTGGCCAAGTTCAATACCAACAGTGATTACCATGGTTATAGTATGTGCTTGAGGTGACTAAAGGAGAATGATATTTTACCTCTCTGGTTTTTCTCTTTAACACACATATTCAGTATAATTATGAGAAAACATGAAACAAATTCCAATTCCTTACAGGTTGCCTTAAAAGAGAAGCTGTGCAATAACACAAAAACCAAGGAAAGTCTGACAAACTATAGCAGTCCAGAGAAGTCCAAGGAAACACAATGACTATATTTAATATGGCACCTTGGATGAAATCGCTGACAGAAAACTATGTAGATTAAGAACTAAGAAGTTGGGGGCAACCCACTCAGGCTTCCCTCCTGTTCCTCTCTGGGACAGGAGCTTTCTTTCACCCAATAAATCTATTCTGCTAAAAAAAAAAAAAAAGGAACTAAGAAGTTGGGCCCATTGGCATATTTCTGTATTCATAGCACTTGGGGAGGCTGAGGAAGGTCTACAAGATTAAACTCAGCCTGGAAATTTAGCGCAACTCTCCTTGTCTCAAAATATAAAGCAAAAGTGGCAGGAGTTTGGTCCCCAATACTTACCCCTAAAAAATGAATAAAGAAGATAATTATGTTTTGAAACTTGCTCAGAATTCCATAGCTAACTAGTAATTTGAAGCTTTGAAATATTTTCTTGGATATAAAAAAGAGATATTTGTCATGAATCAGGATCAACTCTGTGAAATTACCGATGTAGAGAATTTATAGGAAGTTCACAGAGTCTCAGAGGCTTGTATGGGTGTGGTGGCTCATTCTCAAACATGGCTGCCTGCCCTGAATTTCTCCCCTCCTTGTGTGTGTATGCTGCCCCTTAGATGGACTAACTTGTTCCTTTGAATCTGGGATGCCTTTAGTGCTGACTTTACTCCATATAGCACTATGGAAGTGACATTTGGAGACATCTACATGTAGAATTGAAGGGTAGACCATATTCTATTTGTCTCCTCTTGGAAACAAAAAATCAACCTGCTAAAGTTAGAACCAAATGGAAAAGCCACTCTTTGGTGGAAGGCCCCTGCTGAGCCGTAGGACCTCAGCCAGCAACAGCAACAGGGCACAGGAGGAAATAGGGTTGAGGCATCAGAGGACTGCAGTCCCTGCTGATGCCACACGGAGCAGTAGATCCACCCAACTGAACCACAAACCAATCAGCAGAATCCTGAGCGCTAAGGAAACATTGTCTTAAGCTACTATGTTTTAGAGTAGTTATTTATGAAACATAAACTCTGAACAATGGGCACAGTATTTTATTCTCCATTATGAGTTCAATTGTTTCCTACCCTAAATTCATGTTTGAAAGCCTTTCTCCAGTGTAACAATGTGACTGGTTTTTTTTGGAGATAGAACATTTCAAAGGTTAATTATTAATATGTAGATAAGAAAGTAATTAAGGTTAGATGAAGTGATAAGCATGAGATCCTAATGTGATTAGCATCCTTATGAGAAGAGCAAGAGATACTAGGGGTGTGCACACAAAGGAACCCATGTGAGGGAATGGTGAGGAGGTGGCCACCTGCAAGCCGGAAGAGAGGCTCAGGGGGCCCCACCTCCTCCAGCACCGGATCTGGGACTTTCGATCTCTAGACATGTAAGAAAATCGATTTCTGTTGTTTAGGTCACACACTCTGAATGACTTATGACATCCTAGGAGACTACATAGTTCATACAATATTTTTACATATTTTATCTCATTCTCATTGGAGTCTTACTACTAACGTATATACGACAGAAGGTTGAGTTTAAGAGGGCAAAGGGAAGAGAAGATAAAGATGATTACTGGCCTTTCACAGGTGAAGCAAGGGTGGCATTGCACATATGCGCAGGCGCTCTGACTACCGATCCAGCGGCATTCCTCTTACTCTCGATTGCTCACTACCGAGGACTATCTGCGTTAGGTCAGTCGCAGTACTGCCCTCTGTGGACAGGGTCCTGGCAGAGGGAGAAAATAGGCCCAGGAGGGCTGTGGAACTTCAGATCTGTGGATTGGGTTTCAGTATCTTCTTTCATGCTTAGAAAAAAATTACAGATCATGAGGGGAAAAGATTCTACTTATTTCCTACAGATAAAATGTTTAGATGACTTTGGCGGCTTGGAAGTTCTCCTCTCCCTCCTTCCACCTCTCCTTTTCTCCCTCTCACCCTCTTTATTTAATAATGCTCACTACAGGTCTAGGGATGCAGTGCAATCCTAGGGAATTTACCTAGCATGTGCAAGGACCCGAGTTCATCCCTGCACTACAAAATAAAGATGAAAATAAAGAAATAAATAAGGTTATAGTGAACCATACAACATTCCAACTTGAGCTTGGGAGATAGCTTAGCACTTTAAGTACCTGCCCAGCCAGTGCAAGGACCTGGGCTTGATCCCCATTACTACATGCCATGCTGGCCACCAAAATCAGGCATGGTGGTGCACGCCTGTCATCCCAGCGCAGGGAAGGCTGAGGTAGGAGGATCACCACGAGTCTGAGTTGTATAGTGAGACCCTGTACCAAATAAATAAATAAATAAATGATTATTTTTTTTAATTTCAAGAATATTAAAATGTTTCAAACAGAACAAGAAAAACTCTTGTTTCTTTCATCCTTTCCAATGATCTATTCCCACATTTTAAAGCAGCATTTGATAGGTGTTTGGGTCTATTTGCATGTATATGTGTTAATAAGATATGACAGACTCCTTTTCTGATCGATACCAGGCCCCCAGTAACATTCCTTTTCTTGAGAATGTCTCAATACACACAGAGATGGACATCTGCAGACTCTGGAAAGTATTCTGCATATTTCCTATCTTTCTTTGATTTTCTGATTGATCCAGAAATAAGCAGCTAACCAAGCCAATGCAACCAGTTTTTCTTTCACTGACAGAGTATCAGAGAGACTTTGAGCTGGTTACTGAGTCACTTCAATGGTAGCACCCTATGATATGTGTACTGCTTCCACTGATGCCCAGATGTTGTCCTTGGCCCTAACCCTCCCTCCCCTCCCCTCCCTTCCCCTATCTTCTCCCCTTGTCTTCCCCTCCTCTTCTCTTCCTTTCCCTTTCCTGGATGCTGATAGTCCAACATTTCCCTCCCGTTTACTAGCCATCTTAAGACTGATCCATAAAAACGATTTTTAAAGCTTTTTGCTCAAGCTAATTACTACCAGATTTATTGTTTGTAAACAAAATATCCCTAAAATGGACACAGAGAACTGATTACGTGCTGAAAAGTTTTTCTTTGAACTCTCTCTCTCTCCATCCCTCCTTCCCTCAATAAACAACTCAATAATTAAACTGAAGGGCATTACAGTCCAGCAAATCACACTAAAGAATCATCTCAAAAGAAAGATAAAAAATTAAAGAGAGGGAAATGCTTAGGAAAAGGACAAGAGACTTGGGAGGTGCATCAAGAGTACCTAACTAGGGAGTGATAAGCATTCCAGAGGAGCTAAAGGAATGGATAGGAGAGAGGCAATAATTAAATAAATTAGAAAAACATTCCCAGCAATGAGAAAAAAACAAAAAAAATCTGAGTCTGCAAATTCAACGGTCTCACCGAGAACCAGGAGATGAGAAAATATGCACTTGAAGGCATGTCTTGCTAAAATTTCTGAATTCTAACGATGAGGAGACAGTCTTACATGTTTCTTGAGCAAAGAAATACAAGCTAGTTCTGAAGAAAGATGGCCATACAGGTGAAAAAGAGTAAGAGTAGCAGCTCTGGAACACTGTCTTCGTTAAGCTCTTGTTTATTGGACTGAACAGGCCGCATTACTGAAGGGCACGCTTGGGTTCAGGGCGTGTGTGTCCCCTGTGATACCCCTCAACCTCGGCGTAGTATACCGGGGTGCAGCAGCCATTCTCAGCTCCCATGCCCATCCATGCCGGACCTTCTTAAGGTGGAAACTTCAATTCTAGAGCGGAGAACAAAGACTATTTGTAACTGTTTCCAGGAGGTGCTCAGGTTGTTGCTGGTGGAGCAGAAGCACAGTCTTTCTGGGATGTGATTCTTGTCCCTGTCTCTTCTGGAGGTTTCTTTGTCTGTAAAGCAGAGATAATAAGAGTACCTGCTTTGCAGAGCTGAAAAAAAATTCAATGAGATAACACAAACTAGCTTCTTCAGCTGTGTCTGGGAAACAGTAAACAGTCCCTAAATGTCATCATCATTTGATGAATATAAATATGGATATCGATCTAATGATCCACTCTCTGAAAATTTGTATGAGGGCTAAACAAGGGCTTTGAAAATAGAACCAGGTCACTGTAGAGGCTGTTTTATGACTAGAACTATAGGTACTAAATGATTTTACCAAGTCCTAGACCAAGGGCAGTGGGGAGGGCTGAGCATCAGGGCTGCCCAGGTCTCCTCTGGGAAAGACAGAGAAGAGGAAATAAAAGTATTCACAACTGTTTTAGTCCATCTTATGGAGGCAATTGCTAGCTTATTCTCAGAATGTGGAGCAAAACGTCTTGTGAACCTAGAGGTAGAGAAGGTATCCACTGCTAGGATGCAAAGAAAGCAGATTTCCCAATTAAAGCAAGAGAACAAAACAAATGGGCACAGGAAAGGTGTCAGAGCAGGAGGAAAAATGAGAGAATACAACTGAATACTAATTTCAAGAATCTTGCAAGAAAATCTAGGAAATTGAAAACATAACCTAGAGGCAGTGGAGACCTTCTTCACTCATTTTGATGAACCAAATACTTTCCTCTTTGCTAGGGCTAATTGAATACATAGAAATGATAAATTTGGAAAAATATTTGTAAGTACTGTGACTATGGAAGAAACTGGCTAGCTGGCCATACACATTATTTCTTTCCCTTAAGGGACACCTCTTTTTTAATTTTCATTATATTTTCACAGACATACTGAGATATAACTGATATATAATATACAACAACTTGATGGGTCTTGCCGTATGTATAACATCTATAAAATCATCACCTCCATCAAGCCAAAGACATACCCAGAATCCCCAGAGGTTTCTTGGTGTGCCTTTGCAGTTCAGTGCCCCATTTCCACTCACCCACCATGGCTCATGCGTAGACTATGCTGTCCAACCCTTCCATGGAACACAGCCAAGTACTCTAGTACTGCTCAGAGGGACATGAAAATTAAGAACACTCCTCAAGGCCTGGCCTGAGAAGTCCTCCTAAGTATGACTGCTCTGACCCTGTGGGCCTGGCTATGTCTTGACATCCAAGATAACCAGGAGGCCACTGTGGAGGACAAAAGAGCCCTAGACAGGCTGGGTCTCTGAGTGTGTGGGGCAGTGTTCTGCTTTATTGTCAATAAACCTCTATTGTGTTAAATTATCAAAATCTGAGTGTTTTCCTTATAGCAACTTAGTATCTCCTCAACTAATACAGTAAAATCCATAGAGCTGTTATTTTTATTTATTTATTTATTTGTTTGTTTATTTATTTATTTATTTATTTATTTTTTGTCTTTTTGAGACAGGGTCTCACTATGCAGTTCAGGCTGGCCTTGAGCTCACTTTTGTAGCCCAGGCTGGTCTCACACTGATCCTCCTGCCTCAGCCTCCCGAGTGCTGGGATTACAGGCGTGCACCACCACGCCAGGGTCATAGAGCTGTTATGAAGAGACAAGAAATGATCTAACAAAACAATGGGAAAAGTTAATAGAAAAGCAAATTCAAATTATCTGCACATGGAAAATATTCATTTCTGCTAAGTCAGGAAAACTCAAAAAGTAACGAAGACTGAAAACCATTAAAAAGAACAAAATATTTATTGGCAGAGGTAAAGAAGAGAAAATATTCAAAATAAATATAAGTTGCTCAGACTTTTTGGAAAATTAGATAGATAGATAGATAGATAGGCAGGCAGGCAGGCAGACAGACAGATTTAATAGTTCCACTGCTAGGAAGCTATCCTGTGTAAATAAAAACACTAAATCAGGGTAAAGGACATCTTCATAGTGGATGTTTATCCCAGACTGAATGCATACCACCAAAAAAAAAAAAAAAAAAAAAATTGTGGCACAACTGGAAACAAAGAGTATATCTATTAGTGAAGGAATAATTAAATACATGATATACTATCCACTGTACAGAAAGTCAGGTTATAATTTAAAAAAACAAATTAGAGCTAAATCAGATAAT
Source organism: Myocastor coypus (assembly GCA_004027025.1). Taxonomy (NCBI): domain Eukaryota; kingdom Metazoa; phylum Chordata; class Mammalia; order Rodentia; family Myocastoridae; genus Myocastor; species Myocastor coypus. Next base: position 533 of record PVJA010018013.1, on the reverse strand, counting down.
GTAGGGATTTACATATGTTTTGTTGAGTAAGAAAAGAAAAAATCAGATAAATACATAACGTAAGTCCACTTTCACTAAACAATGGTGAAAACATTCTAGTACATGTGTATTTCTGTGAGTAGATATTTGTGTGTATATATGTACATGTTCACAAAAAAGTTAGCAAGCATTTATGTACATGTTCATTAAAAAAGCACTTTAAGAATAACCTAAGATATTAAAATGTGATTTGCCATTGTGGTTTAAATATGAAATGTTACCCCAAAGACTTGTACTTTGAGGGTTTAATCTCCAAACCACACTTTTCAGAGGTAGGGCCTACAGAGGTGTTGGATCATGAGGGTACTAACTCCACTGGTGGATTAATCCACTAATGAATTCATGAGGGGCTAGCGAGGTCGCTCAGCTCAGAGGCATAAGCGCCTACCCGGCAAGTGCAAGGCCTGGTGGTGCACGTCTGTAATCCTAGCACTCAGGAAGTTGAGACAGAAGAATTGCTGTGAGTTGGAAACCAGTATGGAGGCTACAAAAGT